>VYZU01080123.1:0-37681 GCA_013401355.1 Ceyx cyanopectus
TTCAGTTATTTAGCTAATATTCCATTTATTGCTTCAATTACCTTAATTCTAAATAAAACCTTAGGAATCAATTATTTCTGCAAGGGGTAAAAAGCCCACTTGTGCTCAGAGAAAGATGCTGCTGGCTCTCCCATCTGTGTGACTTGGTAGAAGAAAGGAGAAGAAATGTGTTGCAAATTACATTTGTTTGGTTCTGGAGAGCAGCCTGGTGATCTGCAGCACTGGCTGAGCCTTGCTGCTGCTTTCTCACATGTTAGTACAAAGAGTAAAACCTCTACAATAAATAAAAGAGTTTGTCTTGGATGAGAATAAAGACTTGTTTGTATGGCCCCAAAGCAGGGTGTGGAGCTCAGAGGACCTCCCTTTAAAGCTGTTCCCCTCCTCAAGCTGAACATCACAATTAATCTCCATGCCTCATTAGCTTTCTTCTGCAAGGATATGAGCATAAATATGTATATTTCGGGCCTCTTATGAGTAATTACACTAGTTTAGTGAATCAAAAATGTGTGTTAGCATGAACACCATGTAAGTACAGTCTCTACCCAGCCTCTCAGTTATTGTTTGCTAAATCCCACCTTGCAGTTAGAAGGTGACTTGGTATAAATGGTTCTCCTTACAAGCACAGGTGAAATCCCTTTCAGAGGCAGGTATGATTGTCAGAACTCAAAGAAGAGCCCATGGATCACCTGCAGGGCCCCAGAGCCACTGTCCAGTCCCAGGCTGCTTCACTGCTGGCCATGTTAGGGCATTTATGAGCACTCCTCTTCCCAGCATGAGGTAGATTTTGCTCTTTACATCTCCTTACACCATGCTTTCATCACAGCTCTTCTGCCATCTTCAAACAATCCTCCACTTCTCCACTTCCTCTTAATAAAAGGAGACCCATTGAGCCCATAAATCATTCTTTCCAAAGGCAAGAGCTCCCAGAACACCTAACACTGGATGCTTAAAACCCATTCAGGTTCTCTGGAGGTGCCAAATCATAGACCACTGAGTAGTTTTGGCTGGAAGAGACCTTCAAGAGCATCAAATCCAACCCTATTCCCAGCCCTATCAAAAAACCACTAAACCACAATATTCCATCTCAGAGGTACCCTCCTTTCCCCCACCACTCTGGAAATGTGATGACTGCTTCCTCAGGGGAGGCACTCCCAAAGCAAGTGCCAAGCAGGGGGAAGGTGTTTTATTCCTAACAGCACATCTGTGGGTTTGGAATTTGAGCACATGCTTGGACTTTGTTGGAGCAAATCAGCTCCACCAGCAGCTTTGGATCTGCCAGGCACTGCAAGGATGCCTGAAGTGCTTCCTGCAGCCTGTGCTCCTTCAACAGGAATAAAACCTGCTGGAGGGGGGTGGCAAACTTCTTCATGTTGCTGTCTCTGCCTTACCTCTCTTTCTGCTGCCCAACAAGCTTTCCATCTGCTGCTTTGCTTAGAGCTCACAAGGAAGGTGGCTCAGATCCATTCAGCAGCATTGCACTTCCCTCCAAACAACTGCCTGTAACAGATTTTCTAGTTCTTTGTAAGAAAAACTCTCCTTTGGCTAACCAAAGGTGGCAAAGTTTATCAAACACATTAACTAATCTGGTAGATTATAAACTAGCAGCTTCTACCTTCTTTTGTCCATCTGAATCTTCCCAGCTCGACATGGAAACAAAACTGAGTAACAAATGTGTTGAAAAGGAAGGGTGGATAAAGCAGGTTTAAGCAATTTGGGCTGGGATTATCTTCAAAACTCAGCCAACAGAAAACAGAAACTCTCCAGGCAAGCTGCCTAAGAATCAGAGAGGCCTGCAGAGGAGTCCTGATGAGAAACCACCCTGCTGTGAAGGAAGGGGAAGGGAAGGGTTCATTTTGAGGTAGACTCTGGCCAGAAATAAGGTATATATTAAAGAAGACCAAAAAAAACCAAACCTGCCTGCAAAGTTTACACAGCTGGGCTGTCTCTTTTCACATCTGAGCTGATGCAGCCCCTTCTAGGGCTGTCTCTTTATGTCCAGCAAGGACACCCAGCCCCTGTCCATAGCAAGGGCAAGGTGGTGCCATCCTTGGTGGGTACAGCCTTGCCCACCACCTGGAGCACTGGTATGCCAAAGGGCTGTGTTTACTGGGGCTGTACTTTGCTTCCAACAAAGTTGAACACCAGCAGGACCAAAGCCTTGCCAAAAACACAGATGGAAAAAGAAATCAGGACCTGAGTTGTTTCTTACATCCCCAAGGACGGCGCAAGTGAGGGAGTTTCACTGGGAACCTTCTCCCACCAGGGCTGGACAACCCCAAATTCCTCCCTAACCATGAAGCTGAAAGCAGTGCAGCCTGTTTAGCTCATTAGAAGGCTCACAGGCAGCACACGACACCCCTCCCCAACCATGGCCACAGGGCACTCCCCAGCAGCCACCCTTCAACTGCCCCGTGGAAAAGCAGTAAGAAGCACTGTGCTGCCCACACCACACACCATCAGTCTGCCAGTGGCAAGCAGTGGGGAGATGCCTCAGCTCTCCAACAGCCACCTCTCACCACCCATCCTCTCCCTCTGCCCAGCTTGGAGCAACATTGACAGGGCAGGAGGGACATTTGGAAGCCACGCGGTGACACAGCTTCCTGCTCCTGTGACCTCTGACAGCCAAGAACCCCAATAAACTCCCTGTGTTCACAGGAGGACAGATGCCACTGTACTTATTAAATTCTTACAGTCTCGTGAAAAACACCCCTGCTGCTTTCAAATTGTGGAAAACATAAAGTACCTCCTTGTGCCACTGCTGCTCCTGCAGCTGCTAAAGGAGTGGGTTTCTTCCCCGTCTCCGTAAAGCCATTCCCCTCCAGAACTGCAACTTTCCCTTCTTTTTTCCCAGCAGCAGTTGAAGCAGAAGTTTCCATCTTAGATGTGCATCCTCCAGCTCAGCAACCCTACAGGACACAAAACAAAACCAGATTCTGGTCACCACTCACAAAACAGGAGAAAGCAGCTCCCCGAGGAAGCTCAGAGCTCCCAGGGGAAAGGGGAGCATCAAAGGCTCCCTGGGTTTCTGACTCTAGTGGCACAGCCAATGCAGCAGGACCCTGCAAAGGGATGGAGATTCTCACATCCCACTGGCCTCAGGTGGTGAAGACCTGAAAGGACCAGGAATAAAAGTAGATTTTTTTTTCCTCAGGCTATGTAATAAGCTTAGAGCAGACAGAAGGGTAAGGCCAAGACAGCTTAGAGGTCCAAAAGCCTTGCCAGGATTCAAAACCAGGTGAGAAACAAAAAAATTAACATGCATAAAAACCAATTTACCCATCGTGACCCAGCCCAGCATGAGAAAAGAAATGTGTCATATCAAAACTTCCAACAAAAATGCAGATAAAAAGAGATTTAAGGTGGGGTTTGGTTTGTGTGGTTGGGCTTTAGGGTGTTTTGTTTTCTTTTCACCAATTGGTGCTTATTTTACGTGCTGCTTCTGAACCTGTGCCCTGACCAGTGCATTTCAATGGTGCTTATGGAAACCACAGCAGGTGTGGCAGAGCCCACCCAGCACTCACTGGTGAGGACCAGCATTTACTGTCCCAGTAAAGTTCTATCCTGACTGGCTGCCTCTGAACATCAGCTGCAGCTTTTACCATCATTTCATATGGTGAATTAATGAAACAAGAAAATAAAGTTACATAACACCTGCTTTTTTTTCTCCCTTTTTTAAACTTAAGTCTGAGAAAAATAACAACTTGTGAATATTATATTATTTGTTCTACATGACTCAAACTTTAACTGGTCTCACAAAAATATGGGTATTTCAGATTTAATGTAAAAATAAGGCTTCTCTTAAAGGAGGAGCCACGTTTCATTTTTGACTGCAAATACTTTTGTTCACCCCATTCTAACTTGTTTTGTTTCAAATATCTACACATGACTCCCATTTGCACAGAACCCACACAGTTACCTGGCACTCTCAGCCTCGGGCTGGTCTTGGGGAAACCCACTGCTAATTCCTCCTTTCCTTTACTAATTTTAATGCAGATCGACAATTTTTCACATGCAAATGTTCAGATGCAAATTTCTCAGCTCCTGAGATGCTCTGGAGTACACTGGCTGTTTACCTTACTGGAATTAATGGGATCAGCCAAAAACATGGCTGGGAAACCAGAAAACTTTGTGTGTGTGGAGGTAGTTTTACTGCTATTGTGCCAGCTCAAACTTCCCTTGGCTCTAGAGGATTAACTGACTCCTGAACATTTGGGATTAAAATTTAGCCTCCTGAAAACTTTAAAGTACAGAAAGATTTCAGGAACTCCCACGTGTGATCAGTAGCTTTTATCCTTTAGTTGTTCATGACCCTGGCATAAGCACTTGATTTTGTGATTCCCCCTTGCTATTTTCCTGGGTTTTCAAGCCGTTTTTGTGCTGTGACTTCATTACAAACAAGCAGGAATATGAAAATCCTTTCCCTGCCACATGATGAGCATAATGGCTCATTGCAGCCAGCACACAGCCCCCTGCTCCCAGACTCCCACAGCCATGCTGGAGAGCTGTACCACACTCAAGATGGACTGTCCTAGACCCCTTCCTCCTCAAAACCTTCCTATAAATACAAAACCACCCTGGCTGGCACCCTAGAGGGACCTGGTGCACTGTGCATGGAGTCCTCCAGCACTGTCACCAGTGCCTGGGCTCCAGCAGGATGGTTCCCCACCAAGCAGCCGTGTGCTGCAGCCTGAGCTCATCCCCAAAGCCTTCAGGCATGGCTCACATTAACTTGGACGACCAAGTGATGACTCTGCAGTCAGGAGTTGCAGCTGTAAACAGTGAAGCCTGCACTGAAAATGACAGGACCCACAATTAGAGGCTTTCCTGATGATACAAGGCTCCAGTGAATACCAAGGTGGCCCCCCCGAGGTCCTGCCCCAGCATGTGCTGGGCTTGCTGGCAAACATGGGATGGGTTCCTGGGGGCCACGGCTTTACAGAGGTTTAATCCAGGAATCAGCTTGGGTTACAGAGCACGTATGAAAGAAATACACTCAAACTGGAGGAGTCTTTGACCTGGCTCTGACAGCCTGGGCTTCTGTTCGTTAAGCAAATAAACTTCAGAGGCTCTCTGACTAGTCCCCCACCTGTTTCTTCTTAGTCCCTCCTTTCAAGGCTTTGCACTTTTGTTTGAAACCAGACACTGGCCCTCGCACCCCTCCCTCCATTACCTGACCCTTGGGGCAGCCTCCTGCAGGAGGGAGCTTCCTTGGGGGGCTGCAGAGCGGGGCAGCCAGGGAAGGGGAAAGAAGGAAGGAAGGAAAGAACCAGCAACAGGAATCGTTCTCCTGCCAAACACCCGGGTTTCTTCCCAGAGAGGTGCCTGAAGCAACATCTCAAAGCCCTGCCACAAGACAACCTCAGGAGGGACCCAGCTTTTTAGCTGGGCCATTTATCCAGCTAGAATTTGCCAAGAGGTCAGGCCTCTGGGTTGAAAATGGGGCTTGTTCTGCTGTCTGCTCTCTTCTCAGATGAATTGGGAATTGAAGGAAATAAACCCATCGAGTGTTTCTAATAAATGGCTGTATTAAAAAGGTAAATCCTTCTCAAAGACTGGATTATGGGGGTGGGGATAAAAAGGCAACTAAAGGCAACTAAACCTCACAGGATTGAGGGTAATCAGACTGTAATTGTTTCTTGTTTCCTAAAGGTGCTTGGGACAGTGCAGGCTGGATGAGAGGCTCTTCCCCAAGTCAGCAGTGACCACAGGTCATTCTCCTTCCACTCACCCACAACCAGATCTGCTCATCCCAGCCCAGCAAGACACAAGGTTCTCCAGCTGGGTCCTGCCCTGCTCAGCACCTTCACCCACATCCAGGACAGAGATCAGGGAGCACAGAAGCTCCAGCACTCATTTCATACCCCACCTTCTGAGGTTTCATGGCTGAGGGCTGTTGACCAGCAGACTGCCCAGCTGTGCTTTGGTGCAGTGTGTGACTAGGACACAGCTCTGGAGATTTAGGTGCCCATCTCAGCTCTGTTACAGTCTCCCCTATCCCTGGGCAAGAGGCTTAACCTCTTTCACAGCCAGTTTCCAGAGCCATAAAATAGGAAATAGTACTTTGAACTATTTGCAAAGTGCTTGGAGATCCTTGGAGGCGCAAGGCTGTGGAATTATTTTTACTACCAGCAGAAGATATATTGATGGAGGCAGTCAATCCACCCCATCCAGGAGCACAACATTCATTTTTTATTTTTTTTTTTAAGCAATCCATAGTTTGCTTTCTGTTCAACGCTCAACTTTTTTTTTTTTTCCACTGCTCTGTGCCACACAGAATTTATAAATTCAATGACAGATTAATCTTAGCAGCGAGCCATTTGGCATGAAAAAGGGTTTCACAGGGAGCCTGCTTTTTCCTGTAAAGAGCATGCATTTAGAAGTGACTATACAGAGAAAGACCCCGTGCACTTATTCAAGCACAAGTCTCTGCCCTCCGTCATTACTCAGAATTAGAAAACCCAGAATGGATTACTCAGATTGTTCCTAAGGTTTGTAGCTTTCTCTGCAGGAGGAGGGTTGGGTAATTGATTTTGACACTAATACCAGCACTATTCATATGCCCTGTAATATAATTCTGCAGTGACACTAAAAAGGCAGCCATCTGAGATCTGAACAAGGAAAGTGCTCTATGATTTGCCCTAGACAACCCCAGCTATTTTAACAGCTGCGTTGTATATTAAAAGGGAGAGATCCCAACAGAATTAAAAACAACAAAGTCACATTTGCCTTTGAGGGAAAACAAGAAGCCGTAAACTCTCCTAATAAAACAATCCCTCCTGCTAAGTGCTCGAGGAATGTTTGGAAATGCTGTCTCCAAATGCCTGTCTCTTTTGGAGGCCAGCAGCCCGAGCAGGACTGCTAGCAAACTTGGGGCTAGAGAGATACTCATCAGCCATATTCCCCACACACCCTGTTCTTCAATAGACAGTATTTCCTCCTTTGGGATTTTTCTTTCATCAGGAAACCCCCTTCTCCTCCTCCAGACAGAGCAGAAAACAAAGATTTCTACCCCCTAAACTTTTCTTTGAAACATGAATCCCCAATTCTGGCCACCTCTCCTCAAAACAGCAGCACAGGAGTGAGGCTCTGGCAGAGGCCAAGAGCTGCAGGTGATGCTGTGACATGAGTCCAGTGCTCCAGAAGCCACCATGAGGCAGCAGGAAAAGATTTTTGAAGGAGGTTTCTAGCAGCCATTCTGCTTTTATGAATATTTTGGGCTTTCTCACACCTATCTCAACCCTCTCCTTCATTTCAGTCCCTCTATAACCTGAGCTCCTCACGCAGAGTCCCAGTGAGGTGTCACCACCCCCAAGGGGACACAAGGGAGGTGTGTTGGCTGCACAGCCAGGATGAAACCCCACTGCTGCTGGCTCCTGGGGAGACTGATGGGAACAGAGACAACCTTGGGCAGGCTCCACACAGCTCCTTCCAGATCTCACCCCCACAGGGAGATAGATGCCTTCTCTGTTCTGTCACTTTGTCCCCCCTGGAAGTACAATCCCACGGCTGATAGCTTTTCCTGATGTGCTGGTTTAGTTCAGATGAACAAAGAGATACTCCCACCATGTCTTCTTTTGCAGTGGACTGTGTCCTAGAGCTAAAAGCCTTCTGAATACATGAGCTGCTTATGAAATTCATTGTGAGCCAACTGAACGCTGGCTTAACACAGTGGCTGCTGTGATCCTTTTCAGTCTCCCAGGGTTGGAGCCAAATTATGTTCTCAATTACATGGAAGTAGCAGCAGTTAACCTGGTGAAGTCATAGCCTCCATACCACAGCAAAACTTGACCCCTCTATTTTCTCTTTTATCAGCAACAGCTTCACATTACTAATGAAAGGGTTGGGGTTTTTTTCTGTGCACATGCCACTACTAAATGTTGGGACTATCCAAACAGATCTGCTGCTGAAATACCCCAAGTGTTTACAGCATATCCATCTCAGGCAAAAGCAGAGCAACTCTTAATTCAGAATTTATCACTTATGGGGTCCTCCAGACACAAGGTTTCTTATCTTGACACTTCTGAGGAGTGATCTGCTCGGGCCAATCCTACAGAGTTAATTCCACATGGGAATTAGGGGTGTTCACATGGAGCTCTGGCTGTCTTGGGGCTTCTTCCACTTCTCTACCTCCTTCCCAACTCCTGCTTAGAGGAGAGCAATACCAGGGAAAGGAGGAGCTGTGCTGGCTTTCAGCAGAGAGGATGGAGATACACAAGTTCTCCCTACCCACCCATAAACATGGGGCTAAAACTGCTAAGAAAGTTGTGTGTTCACAAAGCTTTCCCAAACTGTTCCGGCCCTTGGCAAAAGTTGCATAATGGGGGAAAAAAATAAAATTAAGGGTGGGGGGGAGAGACAAAAAAAAAGACAAGACAAAAAAACCCCAGAGTTGGCAACACTGCAATAGTTATACAGGTTCTGGAATGTACAAAGGCTGAAATCAGAGACTTAGCATCTCTTTTGAACTTCAAAAACAACAAGTCTCTTCAAATCACTCTGTTAATTGGCTTTAAATTAGAGTTCTAAGTTTAATGAACAAATCTTTTGCGTATGGCATGAAACGGATACGCTTCTAGATTAACTTCCTGATCAACACCATCTGCCATTTCCATATGGCAGCAGCAAAGCAAAAGCATGAGGAAAAAGCCCCCCTTGCCTTCTGGGAGGGGTCAGAGTGCACCCAGGACTGCCTGGTGCTTGGCAGCACTTCTCTGGAATGTGCTAACTTCAGAACATCGCCTCCAACCAGCTCCAGAAGATCCAGAGATATTCCAAAGGGCACAGTGCTGCCTGGGGAGGCAGAGTGTGGAAAAATGCAGGATGGGAAGAAGGCAAGAGGGAAGGAGGGATGTTTGCAAGGATGCTTAGTTGGATGTGAAAGAGCAGGGGGTACCTGGAGATGGAGAAGAGCCTGGGAGACAGAAGAAATAATGGGAAGCTGGGATTTCCTTACAGACTGGAGTAGGTGAGACCTTATGGAAGAAGAACAAGCACAAGGCAGGCAATGGTGAATCCTGTAGAGAGAGGGAAGGGTGGCACGGGAAAGAAGAAAGTGGCTTCAGACAGACCTGGTGCCGTGGGAGATGAAAAAACACACAGCCCTGCTGGGGCAGGGAAAAGCATGGCATGACCCTGAGCATGGCAGGGGGAAGAGAGAGAGGAACCATTCAGGGAAACAAAATAGAGAGATGCAAGGGTTGCATGGGAACATCAGCCAGAGGACAGGCTATCCTGGGACACTCCATGGCACCAGATGCCAACACTGAGGTCTCTGAATTGAAACACTATTTTTTTTTCCCCCCTTTCTAAAGCAATTTACTTTCTGGGCTGTAGTTACTGGAGATTACACTGAACAAAGCAACTCCCATCTCACCCATGCTCTGGGTTTAGCCTGTTGCTGTATTTCTCACAAACACCAATGTCACTTGAATCTTGCTGCTTCCTTACAAACAAGGCCAACTTATAAAATATCAGAAAAATTGGAATCGTTTCCCTATTTCCAAGTCCATTTTCAAGTTGCCAACCTTAAGAGCCTGGAAGAGGAATTCTCTTTCAGATGTTGGGTTCTAAACAATTACAACACATCATCAAAACACAGGAGCAGACATAAAAGCCCAAAGCCAGACGCAGCTATTCGGCACCAATCCATGCTGAGACATGCAGGCTGGGCCACTTGATTTTCCCTCCTCTCTCTCTCAGAAGTTATCTTTGTTTCTCACTTTGGAAGACCTGAGAAGATGGAGGAGTGGGGGCTGGAGGGAAGAACCTTTTGTGGTGAAACAGGAAAACAAAGTCATGCTCGTGCTTTTACGAAGCCAATCCTACGTGTCTTATCATGAGAAGAGTTTTTACTCTGTGAATACCAGCCTGTGGAAAAAAAAAAACCCCTCTGAAAGAAGATAATCAAGACACTCCTGTGTTCAGACTCTGTGTTAACACGCTGCAAAAATATGGGAGGATGCCACCAGGTAAACAAAAACTGCTCAAAACTGATGCGTCACCATTGTAACTGCTCCATGAACCTTCACTGGGGTTTTTTGGCTGGTTGGTTTTGGTGTCAGGGTGAGAAAACTTTGGCAAAAGAGTTGTCTCAGTTTGGTTTGGTGGGTTTTTTTTTTTTTGAAGGAAGTCCAAAGACGTTTTCAGTTTCCTGCTATAGGATTTTCTGGTTTGTTTTGCTTTCAAAAAAGGCAAATATTACCTATATGTATGCAGATGTAGCTAATTAAAAAGTGCTATTTTCATTTTAGGGAGCCAGTGTGCACCACAATAGAAAAAGAGACAAACCAACCAATGACAAAAACAAAACAACAACAAAAACCACCACACACAAAAACCAACCAGCAAACAACAACACCAAAAAAACCCTTCACCAAGTCTTCATGCTCAAACAAGAGCAGAAACTGTTGATAACCAGCATGGCAGATAAAACATGCAGATATACCGGGGTAGGTAACAGCTAATCACAAACTGTATTAAGACCAGGGTGTTCAACTGGTTTAAAACAAAATTAAACTCTAATTCCAAATCAGCAACAGTTAACCTGTTGGATTTTCAGCAGGTTTAGGAGTAGAAAGATGCTAAGAAAGTAAATTGCACATACTACAGGTGGAGCAGAAGCTCTGGACAGATGTTCAAGCAGGTTACACAGAGTGGGAGAGGGCCAAGGCTAAGAGAAGAGCTGCCTTGAAATCAGATTTGAGGGAGCTTTTGAGAAGGTAAAAAGGAATGTTCTGGTGGTGACTGAAGGAGAATCCTCTCAGGGTTTCACTTCCGTGCTGCTGCAGTTTGGGCACTTTCAACTCTTGTGAATGAAACCCCAAACACAAACCACATGCAGTGAAGTTTAATGGGTTTGCTTTCTGTAGGGGTGGGCTGAGTAATATTGTCT
Source organism: Ceyx cyanopectus (assembly GCA_013401355.1). Classification (NCBI taxonomy): domain Eukaryota; kingdom Metazoa; phylum Chordata; class Aves; order Coraciiformes; family Alcedinidae; genus Ceyx; species Ceyx cyanopectus. Next base: position 10,892 of record VYZU01080123.1, read on the forward strand.
TGTAGTGACTAGTCCATCCAGATGACACTGAACGAGCTCCAAAGCTTGGATAAGAAAACCCTCATTTGGCTCAAGGGAGGAAAACTTTTATTTTGAGCAAGGGAAGATGACTGCATCCTTCCAAAAGTCCCTATAGCAACTGGCTGCTTTCAGAACATGGTTCATTACAAAAAGTTGGTTTATTTTTAATCATACCAGTTCACTTCATCAGCCTATTGAATCCTCCCTCTGGAGGCACATGCAGAAGTATGTAAAAGAGAGAAGCCTGGGAAGGAAACAAGAATGTAATTAAAAACAAAAAAGCAACACTTCAGTTGGCTCCTTTTCCTCTGCTGAACAAATCCACCACACAAGCTGCTATTCCACACTGGTAGAAACACATATTGTCTTCATATGACTACAGCTGCCAGCTGAAGGCAGGATGCAGACCACATAAAATGCTTGGCAGTCCATAAACAGGAGAATGAAGCAAAACTCCTCCACATGGGAATGGGAGAAGTGGAGTTTCTGATGGGATCATGGAGTAGTTGGGGTTTAAAGGGATCTATGGAGGCCATAAAGTTCAACCTCAAAAGGAAAAGAGCAGTTGCAAACCCCCAAAACTGCTGAAATATCTGAGGGTTGATGTAGTAGGAGAGGACACAGTTAAGAGGACATACCCATGAACCAAAACACAGCCTATGCCAGGACACAGGGACCAGTGAAGAAAGAGTCAAGAACAACCAAAAGTCCTTGCAAGGAAATTGATGTGAAGGAGAATGAAAATAACACTCTGAACAGTGCTCATTTCTGCAAGCAGGGACTCCAGGGTTATCTGTGATTCCAAACATCAGTGTCTAAGTGAGTGGTGAAAGGCAGAGCTCCTGTTTTCAGCAGTGCAGGTCCACCTTCCACAGAGAAAAGAGCCTGTACAACGTGGCTGGCTGTCATTTCAGGGGAAGGGAATAAGTCTTTCAGGAGACAGGCTAAAGTATTCAGGAGGGTATTAAGCTAATGACAAAAGACAAGGGTGAAAATGAGCACTCATTTAGCCAGAAATCAAGATGTCAAGATTAAAATTAATCAAGGTACCAAGGGACTCAAAGAGAAGAGATTCCTTAATTGTGTAGACTCTAACACAGAGAACCTGACTAATAAACAAGAAGGGGAATAGCTCATTTAATACACAAATTAGTCCTGACCAGTGTCACTTGACTCTGGTGGCTGCATTCACACCACTGGAGAGCTACAAACATTTTCCTTATCAGTGACTAGAAAAATACAGAGTGGTCAAGTTTGTCAGTGACAAATGACTACCAATATGGTAAATAAAGATGATTATTTGGTACCAGAGACCTGCTCTCTATCCCTAGATGGGCTAGATACAAAGACCAGCTATTTTAAAGCAACCACAAGGTCACACTTATGGAAAACAATGGATCCAGATGAAGACTGTGTTCTGAGAAATACTAAGTGGACACAACTTTGAGTTTATGGTGGGCAAATAGTGGCTGACAAGCTGGCAAGATGCTGGTATCCAAACAAGGAAAGCAAAATATGTCTGTCCATGCAGAATTTGGGAAGTCCTAATGGCTTTCTGTCTAACCCTAAACTGCTGATGGAACATTACACCCAGCTTTGGTGTCTACAACACAAACAGAAAGATGAAAACTGCAAAGGCTCCAGTGCTATCCATGAGAAAAAATTAAAGAGAGGTGCTTTCAGGATTATTTGATCACTAATATTAATATATAATCAACAAAAAAGTAACAACAGATATGCTTTTTGACCCAGAAATAGGGGATATTAGAAGAATCAGCACCTTGAACCTGTGCTCTTATGCACCTATATATCTGTGTGTAATAAATGGCTGATTTACCATACCTTCAGACATCAAAATATTTGCATTTGTACTGAATCTTACCATGACTCTTTGCTTATAAGCAGAATTAAATTCTACCTCTCATCTTCTCTACTTTTTTTGTTTTATGATAAGGACTTGGTAAGACTCAACTAATAAACACCTCCCAGAGCACTGATAAACTCTACAGGTGTTTATGTCCTGCCAATGGCAATGCTGTAGAGTATACATTCCTTTACTATGCAGTTATGTCTACTGTGCTACAAGTATTTTGATGACTGAGACAGATATAAAACCATTCACCAAGAGAAAACGTGCAAATTTTTCTTGGTAGCCTGCAAGAACTGACTTGGTTTCTTGGTCTGGCAAGTAGCTGGCAGTGTCAAAAAAAAGGGAAGAAATAACATAATTTATTTCATTCCTTTGTTATAGAAGCTAAGGGGAAAAATCTCCCTTCTCAAGCCCAGCAGTGCTGCTTCCACAGCCTAGAGAAGAGGAGCTCTGCTCCTCCACTGCCCTGCAGGATCCATTTCACACCCAAAACAAGCTGGGCTGGCATGCCAGCACATCTCCTGTCCACAAAACCTACTGGAACAAAACCCAGGCTAGCAGTAAACTCATAACAAATGTCTGCAGGTTGCTATGGCTCAGGGGAAAGGTTTAGGAACCACGTTGTGTGTGTGCAACTGGGCAGCTGAAGCAAGTGAAGCAGAAGAACTGTGGTGGTAACCAGGCCAGGAGCTGAGCAATGGAAACTGTCTTCACTCTTATTGGGTCTGTCCCCACAGTTATTTAGACCAGTCTTTGAGGCACAGTGACTGCTGTGACCATGAGACAGTGCACACAAAATCCATGTTTTTACTATTTCATTACAAAGAATCAAATCATTAAAGTTGGCCTGAGAAGACCCTGTAAATACTTGTTTCTTGTTTGCTTCTGTTCAAGACAAAATGCAATATAAAATATTCAGGACAGAAGCCCTTTATAGGATCTTGTAGATATACATATACACGTGTGAATAGATATATTTATATTTTTAGTACTGCTAGCAATAGTTATTAACCTAGAGTAGTTATTATTTACCTCATAGTTATTGCATATTATTACTGTTATATATTAATACATATAATAATTTTATCTGTTTTTTTTTCTGCACACATTTGCCGAGTTCTTCCTAGAGAAAACAGTCAAAACAAAGTACCTTTTTTACCTCATGCCTACAGCACCTTCCCTGCTCCTGAAGTTCCATCTGTTCTTCTCTAATCACCTCACTCTTCCACAACAATATTCTAAACCATGTCACAGCCACTGTCCTTGCTCTCCTTGCCCTTTCTCTCTCTTTTCCTGCTCTTTTTCCTCTCAAACCCAACTCACTTTGGTCTGCCTCTCTATAAAAAAAATCCCTCTTGTTCCTGTAACTCTCATTCCATCTTCCTCCTTATTCCCAGCTATGCTGTATTGTGTCTTTTGTACCCCATTGCCTCTGGGATTTCTCTCCACTAAATCTTTGCTACATTTTACTCACAGATCAACCTGGTTCAGACCCGAATCCCTTCAATCACATAGAAACTTCAATCTACCACTCCAGAAACTTCTCCTGGTATTCTGGCTGTGGCTAGTAGGGGGTAAAGGATGCTGAATGTTGTAGAGGTGTAGAGCATCTTGTTTGTTCCTCAAGTTTGAAACCCAGGGTGGTCCCCAGGTTCCTCCAACCTCATTGTAAGACTCTGCCTCTGACTCCCACTTCATCCTTCTGCACAATATCTTCGTTTGGTGCTTCCTTGGGCCTCCTGCCACTCACCTACACATCTGAAATCAAAACACCAGCCTCTAAGCCATTAGTTTTCATTTACAGCAAGTTCCTTTACATTGGCTCTAATGAGTACAAAGCTGATTTCACAGCCATTCAGCATGTGGGAGCAAAGAGCATTTTCCTAGCTTGTCACTTTGTTCCTGTCACTTTGCTTTACATCCTTTGATGGCCTGCTCTTTTGTTTTGCCTCAACCATTGTCTCCTCTTTCAAAGCCCTTCAAAGTCTACCACGCTGTGCTTTCAATCTCATTGGCTTCAGGAAGACTTCAGCAAATGCATATGCACTTTATTCAGTCAATGCCTAAATATGTGTCCTTTGAGCCAGATTGGTCATACAGACCAGAAATACCCATCCACTCCCAGTCTCATTCATAACTAGTTTCCACCAGGGAAACTACTGACTTGGAATGCCCTCTGTTCTCTTACAGGTCTCCCAAGATGAGAACTATCTCCTCAGAAAATCACGAGCCAGTGAATATATATGTTAGGATACACTACTCTATTCTAGGATAAATGCTAGAGGTCTTCAGTTCACTGTCTTTGCACTGTGTTTTTCCTCAAGTAAGGAAATAATCATTTGCATAACTCATAACTCACTTGTCCCTCACGGAAAGAGCAAGCATATACCTTCTATTCCTTTGCTCTCTGCATAATAGGCAGTGTCAGGGTACATGGACATTCAAAATTATACACCAGCAATACTGAAATACTTTTTCAAGTATTCATTCTAATTGCTGTCATAACCTACTCCTTGACTGAAAAACAAGTTCGTTTTTTCCCTATTGAGGAAATTAAACATATGTTATCTCCCATCTCTACAGCCCTCTATTTGAGCCCAAAGTTTCACAGAACTGAAAGCACAGATGGAGGTCATATCACCAGCTCTAGATGCCCACACAAGTTTTTTGTATTTAAACCACATCCACAGCTACCCAGCATTTGGGGCAACTTGCCCCCTTCGGCTTTTCCCAGCCTTTCATGTATTACAAGTGGGAGAGTTCAACACACATTGGAGCTCGTATCTCTTCTGTAAACCCATATTTTCACTGATTTACTGCTAATTTATAAAATGTTTATTAGAAGAACAGATAGAGAAAACGTATCTCTGGAAAAAAAAAAGAACTGTTAGCAGTCCCCAAATCATTTTGAGAAAGCATTCAATGTTTTCCCTCGGCACTCTTGTCCTGCAGATCCTGGTTGATGTGCATACACCCAGGCAAATACCTTCAGAGAAATAGCCCTGAAGAACATCCAGGGTTGTTTTTACACTGCTGCACCCCACTGAGAATTTTAGAGCAGAGGAGTGGTAGCTGTGAAGATTCATTAAGGTTTAAAGCTTTCCCTGTTGCTGGGCAGTGAAATGACAGAGAACAGACCCAAAGCCACCCGGCTCCCGCCCTGTACTTTTCCCGCCCTTTTCTACTTGGCCATAACCACTCAAACTCTGCCTCTTGGACTCAACTCTTCCAGTGTTTACCAAACCTGGGGCCTTTTGGGTTCCAGGCCCTACAGCTACACAACTGCACGGGGAGCTCAAGGTGTATTTCAGGACCGTGAGAACCAGCAATCAAAGGAACAAACAGGCAGTAACTCCAGCACCGTATGCAAATCACGGCGCTGCAGACCTCAAAGCAAACACCACCACGTGTAAATAACTTCAGGGGAAACACACAGAGGAAGAGGTCTATTTGTTACAGGAAGAATTATTCCTGTCTCATCAGGTGCAACCAAGCAGGCCTTGCTTCCCAGGCCAGGCCCGCTGGGGAGAAAGGAGGCCGCACTCACCACTGTCCCACCCCGCTGTGCTGCCAAGAGACTGCCTTTGCCACAAATCATGACTCTATTACCAATAAACATAAAGATCTGTATATAATTAACTGCAGTACCTCCTTTGGAGGGGAGGAGAATAAGTTAGGACCTAGTGAGACAAGTGATAAAGGCACAAAAAATATCCATTACTTCTAAAAAACTCAAGATGCAGTTTCCTCCAGGATCTAACCCTGCCACCATATGCCAAGTGTGCAAGAAACCAAACAGACATCAAAACAGAACTCATGATTCAAGGTTGAGGGGTAAATAGCACCAACAAAATGCCTTTTTTTTTTTTAAATGCAGTTTTGCTTTCACGACAGTACATGAGGATAGTCAGGTGACCAAACAGCCTTTCATTCAAATACATCTTAAAGAATAAAATGCTTCTGGGGGTGGGTTTTTTTATTGTATATTTAATAGAAAAATAAAATTACTAGCTTCAAGACAACACCAAAATTTGAGATGTTTAGCATGTGATAGTTCCATCTATCCATCAACAGAGTTTCACTATAGACCCATTTAAATCAAATTTCCTTTGGCTCAGACACTCAGATCACTCTGTTGAGCAGGTCCACAAAATCTTACCCTGCTCTGATCACAGCAGCACGCAGCACAATTGCTTTCCATGGCCTCTTTGGAAAATTTCTCTGCTGTGCCTTCTCAGAAGGAGGTTGCACATCCAACTAATTCTGCTGTACAGTATCAGTATTATTCCCCAAAGTCCTTTGTAAAATGCAAAGACAGATTTTTTCCACATCAGCTTAACTCTGCGATGATGCATGACAGTGACAACCAAAGAGGTGTGGAGGTTTCTGGAGAGTTACTTTATGCTAGCAGAGCAAATATGCACAACCAGGTACTTACAATCACTTTTCTCAACTAGTTATGATTTTTATTGGTCTTGGGTCCTCTGAGGGATCAAAAAGTCTTACCCATCCCTCCCTCTATGGTTTTTTTTCTCTGACCCACAAAATCCCTCTGCTGTATCTTCTAGCTTTTAGTTTGATACTAGATGGGACCCTTATTGAGAAAAAAAACCAGCCTCTAACTCTCCATTCTTCNCACAAAAAATATCCATTACTTCTAAAAAACTCAAGATGCAGTTTCCTCCAGGATCTAACCCTGCCACCATATGCCAAGTGTGCAAGAAACCAAACAGACATCAAAACAGAACTCATGATTCAAGGTTGAGGGGTAAATAGCACCAACAAAATGCCTTTTTTTTTTTTAAATGCAGTTTTGCTTTCACGACAGTACATGAGGATAGTCAGGTGACCAAACAGCCTTTCATTCAAATACATCTTAAAGAATAAAATGCTTCTGGGGGTGGGTTTTTTTATTGTATATTTAATAGAAAAATAAAATTACTAGCTTCAAGACAACACCAAAATTTGAGATGTTTAGCATGTGATAGTTCCATCTATCCATCAACAGAGTTTCACTATAGACCCATTTAAATCAAATTTCCTTTGGCTCAGACACTCAGATCACTCTGTTGAGCAGGTCCACAAAATCTTACCCTGCTCTGATCACAGCAGCACGCAGCACAATTGCTTTCCATGGCCTCTTTGGAAAATTTCTCTGCTGTGCCTTCTCAGAAGGAGGTTGCACATCCAACTAATTCTGCTGTACAGTATCAGTATTATTCCCCAAAGTCCTTTGTAAAATGCAAAGACAGATTTTTTCCACATCAGCTTAACTCTGCGATGATGCATGACAGTGACAACCAAAGAGGTGTGGAGGTTTCTGGAGAGTTACTTTATGCTAGCAGAGCAAATATGCACAACCAGGTACTTACAATCACTTTTCTCAACTAGTTATGATTTTTATTGGTCTTGGGTCCTCTGAGGGATCAAAAAGTCTTACCCATCCCTCCCTCCATGGTTTTTTTTCTCTGACCCACAAAATCCCTCTGCTGTATCTTCTAGCTTTTAGTTTGATACTAGATGGGACCCTTATTGAGAAAAAAAACCAGCCTCTAACTCTCCATTCTTCCCAAAGCTTCCCATTTTGCCAGTAAATCCCTGGAATTGATGCATCTCACCTTCCAGAGCTGGCTCCTTTGTTCTCCGGGGGGGAGAGTCACTGTTGTACACACTCGCAGGAGAGGATGGAAAAATCTTCCTCACAGCTGTCCCAAGAACTTTCTACCCATTTCAGGAACATCTGAAGTTCTGAGGTTGACAGTGCACATCTCTGCAAACACCAGGTCGCTCCATGATGCAGCAACTACATCTTCCCACACAGACAGGCTCCCCAAATTCTAACAGCTCTGCCTAAGGACTGTCACTCTGAACAGACAAATGGTCCAGCTCATCCAACACCCTGACAGACAGCACCCAGTGATGGATTCTTCAGACTAAAATATGAAAAGGTCATTTTCTTTGCCTGGTATTACAGCAAGGTAGCAAAGGACAAGGAAATTTGCAAGCTGGGAGAGCAGATGATCTCTTTGTGCTATGGAAAGTGAAGTGAGAAATTAGGGAGGAATTTCTATCATTAGGTATGAACTTGTTCATTCATAGGCAGAAAGTACTTTGAGATCCTCACGTCAGTTATTACCATTAGGGTTCCTCTAAATTTGAGTTCTATAATCAGAAACCCTATTACCTTTTCATAGAGACATCTCAATCCTTCTTGCAACTTGCAGAGCTATGTGTTATTTTACTACATGCACCATAAATGTACATTCACTTCTCAAGTTAATCACAATTGCCTTACAGGAGATTAACACCAGAAAGCACTTTCACAGCTGACGTGTCTTTAAAAAAAAATCCCAGAGTTAAACTTGTATAAATAATGTAAGTGACATGGAATATAATTATTAAATGTTGTCATTTTGGAAGAAAATTAATTAGCAATAGCTGTAGCTGTCTTGTGTCTATTTAAGCAGTGTGCATCTCAATTAAAATTTAATTGCAACAGATTCAGTCACAGCAGGGAAAAGTGATGGAAATGAAAAGCAGCCTGATCCTCTATTGCCATCTACAAGAGAAAGCTTAGCAGAAACTGGGGAGGAAGGAGAGGAGGGAGGCAGGTAAGAAAACAGAACCACGCTGCTGCACAGTCAAGGTGCTCAGCTCCAGTGGGTGCTGTTTGTTCACAAAGTAGCTGCCTGGTATCAGACCCCAGCACAAACAGAAGTAAAACCAGCTGCTGTTCAAAAAGAAAATGTTTCATGTCACAGATGTGCTCACATACCCACTGTGGTATAAGAGACAGTGTTGGCTGCATGTTACTGTGCCCTTGGCTTTCACCACCTCCTTGAAGTCATCCTGAAGAACCCATAAAACCCTGAGCAGGACCAAGAGGGGTCTTCCTTAAGGAAGGACCAGAAAGATCTTATTAAACTTCTTTTCCTACCAGTATGCAACTCTGCCCAGTCATAAAAAAATTGTTGCTTTCTGCTGTCAAAAATAGGGATAGCAATCTGAAATAGTGTTGATAATAAGAACAGAGATAGTGATGATGATAACAATTATAGTCATAATAACAGCACTGTCACAGCCTCACAATGCTACCAAGGTACAGGTATTATAGAGCCACAATGAAATTAGGATTTCATGAAGACTTTAGAAACCTGATCAGGTCTTAGCTTAAATACAGACAGTTTAACTGCTGTTCTGTTATCAAAGGCTGGGATTAGAAGTGAAAATAAGCACGCATGCATGACCTAGCATGAAGAGCCTGCAGTTATAACTCTGACAGAGCCAAACCCTTCCTGGTAGTGGCAGATGGTAAAACACAGCTTGGGAAGTTCAGGCTAGACATTCAGAAAGGCCAGTGATGGAACAGCCACCCCAAGAGTCTGGGGCATCTCCACTCTTGGAAGTTTTAAGGCTCCACTAGACAAGACCCAGCCAACTTGACCTGGTGATGTTGACAAAGCCAACTGGGGCTGGAAGCTGGATGAGAGCCCCCCCCCCCCCCCCCATATGTCTCTGCCCCCTGAAATTTCTAAAACTCTAAGATTCTACACAAGTGGAGATGAGAAATCTCAATGCTCTGGAAGATCAGCCAGTAAATTGAAAACCCATTGCTGCTACTGCTGCTTGAAATGTTAAATGTCAACCAGTTTCAGAGTGCCTGTTGCAAAGGTCACTGTCACCAAACTACAGGGAATCTCCCAGGTTTACCACCTTGTCTTTTTGATGAAAACAATCTCAGCTAGGCATGAAGTAATGCGAGAGAACCTGCATCAAAGGTGCAAGTGGTGATTAACAAGCTGAAACACGAATTCAAAATATTACTTCATTCTTGAAAAATAAACCAAACCCCAAAACATTTCACTGAAAAACAGTTCAACTTTCAAACGTACCATCAGCAACTTCTTCCCATCTGCAAAACAATCCAAAGCTGGGAAAGAAAAATCCCATCTAATTTACACAAGTTGGCAATAGTTTTGGGGGTTTTTTTAAAGGTTATCAGATGTTTTCTATCTCAACATAACTGAAGCCTGAAGAAGAGCTGTTCACTGGAACATCCTCTGATCTCAGATGCAACACATAAAGCACGTGCCTCTCAGTGTACAGTTGATATGTGCTCTTCCTGAGTGTTTTCAAATGCACTGAATAACGGTGTCATTTTTCCTNGGTTATCAGATGTTTTCTATCTCAACATAACTGAAGCCTGAAGAAGAGCTGTTCACTGGAACATCCTCTGATCTCAGATGCAACACATAAAGCACGTGCCTCTCAGTGTACAGTTGATATGTGCTCTTCCTGAGTGTTTTCAAATGCACTGAATAACGGTGTCATTTTTCCTCAATCTCTGCTCAGCTTTCTGCATATTAATCTGTAATTACGAGCAGGTTTTCCTCTGTCTACTTTTGTCAGCTCGGAAAGGGGGACTTGAGGCAATCCTCATTTGGAAGGTTTTTCAGCTCGCCGCAGAGCTCAAGGCGTAGAAACTTCAGATGCTGAATGAGACTGCTGAGCATACCTTTCATCACATTGCATTATTTGGTCTTCATTTAGCTGTCACAAAACCATTTCCTTTCGTCTACAGATTAATTACAGCCTGGTGAGGTTTCAGCACAAATACCTTTGCCCGTTGGAGCCTCTGCAAAGACACAGTGAATCATGCAGCGTCTGTGCCTCTGGAAGGGAGAAGAAAGCCGAGGCAGGACACGCAAGCTATGAGTGGATCCGATATCAAAAGAGCTGGAGCCTCCACTGAACCCCCAGCCATACCAACATAAATAAGTTTCTGCACGACTTGTGCAGGAGCCACAGCTCGACACCAACCGCCGCTCTGCTTGGGCTGCTAAGCTGATTTAGCGGCACTATTCATTCAGCCAGGACTAAAGATGACAAGGCAGGAAGCCCCCGCTCAATACCGAATTCTGTGGGACACAAAAAAGCCACAGGTGTGGTTTGAGAGACTATGCCCGCAGCCTCTGCGGCCCTGGATTCCTGTTAATTGCTCTAAGTAACTATGGAAAATGGACAGTGGGAAACTGCGGAGCAATGCAGGGAGCAAAGCCATCCAAGAACACATTGCCACTTGTTCAAAGCGGCGAGATGGGCCGTTGCAAACAGGCGTCAACTGTATCCGATGACGACCACGTTGGGATGTCAGGTCCGGGTGCTTAAACACAAAGGGCTCGATTCTTGGCCGTGCTGGAGCTGCCTTGTCAGGGATCTCTGGCAGCTGCCCGCCAGCCACGGGCAGAGCTGCTGCTGCTCATGCCTTGGGACGCAGCCTGGCAGCTCAGCACAGTCCCTGCCTTCACCCTCTCCTCCCGGGTGGAGGGGGTTGTGCTGAAGCACACTCAGCCCTCTGCTTTCTGCTGCTTCCTTCTCTTTGAGGCACGGTGGGAAGTCTCCTTATAAAGCAATGGGGATTGCAGAACAGGAAGGAAAGCCAAGGGGCAATGGGTGCAGCTGGAACATGGGTTCCATATAAATACTTTCTTGGTGAGAGTGACAGAGCCTGGCACAGGCTGTGAAGTTGTGAAGTCTCTTTCTCTGGAGACATTCAAAATCCACCTGGACACGTTCCTGTGTGACCCTGCTCTGGCAGGGGTGTTGGACTAGATGATCTTCTGAGGTCCCTTCCAATCCCCTAATATTCTGTGATATACAAGGATTTATACATATTCAGCCCCCAGCTACATATGCTACATCATCCAGAGCTTCTAATACCTACAATGTGACAGCACAACTCCTGCATTCTGATCAGGTCCGGACACGACTCTTCCATGGCCTTGTGGAAGTCAACTCTCTGCCACGAACTCCCAGGAAAATCATCCCAACACTTCTCTCCTGCCAACTTCTTCCCCTTGCGCAAGAAAAGCTGTTTTACCAGCTTCTGTGGGTGTGCATAAGGCCACTTGTGTGGCCTGTTTGGGAAAGAAGAGCTAAGTGAGAGATTACAGATCCAGCTGAACTCATCCTTAAGCTCACAGAGCTAAATACATCAGCGAGGCTGAGGTTTGCTCACCTTGTTTCAGAGCAAAGTGCCCTCACTCTGGGGGCAATCATTGAATGGAAGTCAACTTGGTCTCCATCCCTATGATGTGGGAAACCTCTCCAAGCAGCTTCAGGACAAAAACTGCTCTGCCAGAGCCCTCAAAACAATGCATCCTTACCCCACATGTCCAGCTATTAAAAGACAGTATATTAGGACCTCTGAAAAACCTTGTATACATCTGACACTGAGCACAGAGATCTCGAGACCAACGTTTGCCACTTCCTCAGTGATATTGTGTAATTTTTTTTTTCCACCCTTCAGTATTTTGTGGTGTCAACGTATTTTCCCTCCATGAGAATCCCATCTGCTGTGTGGGGACCCTGCAGCTCCCAGGCAGGTACCCAGCAAGCTCCACCCAGACACCAGGGACAATCTCAGCAGTATTCTGGCCTCAAAACCACGCAGAACAGCTAGTCCTTTCCAGCGTGATGTCCTTGCCAAAAACAATCAACTGGTATTTTGGAGAAATCACCAAAAGAGAAATTTGGGTTGTGTTGTTTTTTTTGTCTGACTTTAAAGCGTTTTAAATAGTTGCAGCCCTCTTCAGTAACAAAGGACACAAAGAAAAGGGGAAAAAAAAATCTTCCTGCTTCTTTAGTTGTTTTTGCTGAATTTGGAAAGGTTCCTGGATCAAAGCTCAAAATGCTGCAAGTTTATGGAAGGCACATTAGCTCTGCTTAGGGAGGAAAAATGAGTGAAGCATGTAAGACAATGACCCAATCTGGAAGATCTAATCAATGGACAGAGTCAGAGCAGAACAATTCACCAGGAGAAAGTGGGTTGAGAGCCTTCAAACAATTCAATGGGAGGCATCCCAAACTCCAAGCCAAGGCAGGTCACAGCGTGCAAAAAGCACCAAGAAGAGGAGATATCTTTTAATTCATTAGATCATATTTTACAAGAAAGGGAGCCTCCAGGGAAGCCATTATTCTCATATAGATGTACTCCTGTGAAACAAAAGAAAAAATACCTAGACTCCCTGATGTGAGAGGTCAAACAATTACAATTTCCTTAATTTCATATCCAGTTGGGAAATTAAACAACAGAACTAGGAAAGCTTTACACTTCATTTTGAGGAAAGTGGCAATTTAATTTTTTTAATGTTCTAAGAATTGATGAGCGAGTAGAGGAGGGGGCTTTTCCCCAGGGACCTTCCCCACCACCCTTCTGAAAAAAAAATCTTGCTCATTCAATGGAAAAATAAACACAGAAATCGGGGGAACAAAGTCTTTCATGAAAGATGGATTCCTTTGCAGACAAAGCACTACGTGTGGCTTCTCATCAAGCTGTTTTATTTCATTAATAGTCTTCTCTGCACAACTCAATGAGCTCTGTCCACAAAGTGCCTCTCAGAGTTGGAGGTTTTAGGCTGTGGAATGAAGCATCTTTTCCTGATAGCACAATATACAGGAACAACTTAGAGGAACCACTCAGCAAACAGGAGACCTATCATCCGTCTAGCCTTGGGCAACGTCTCTTTTGGGGCAGCTCCTATTAAATCTCAATGGAAAGCCTTTGCTACCTCCATAACTCCATGAGCTGAATCATGGTCGTGGCTTTTCTGTTCCCTATAAAGTTGGGAAAATGTTCACAGGTTTTATTTATAGAACTGGCTCAAGGTCCTGCCCTTGGACGCAACTCCAAGGCTGGAGCAAGGGAGGTTCCCCATAACACAGGATGGGGATGGAAGAGAAAATCTGAGGGTATACCAGGAAGCCTACATGGTTTCTGACTGGCTAAAGTCACAGCATTTCTGCAGAGCCCTCTCATCAGAATGGGTTTGTAGTTTGGACTCAAGTGATGCTCTCTCAGTGCTACCCAGCACGTGATACAGAAGAAACTTGGTAGCAACAGCCAGACAGCAAAAGAAAGAGACAGGATAAGTACATGATTAATAAAAAAAAAACCCAAAGAAACTAGCTAATGCTTGACACAGAGCAAACAGGCTCATGAGACAGAACTACAGAACTTGAAAAAAAAAAAAAATAAACAAAAAAACCCTAACCCAAAACATTAGCACTTCCACAGAGACAGTGAAAACAAAAATAGAATCTGTGCACACAGCTGGTGATAGGGGATAAGGATGAGAAAATGAATTTAAAATAGTGTTTCACTAGGGGAAAAATATTATTAAGAGGAGGGTTTTTTTGGCCAGAATTAACCTGTAGAACATCTGCTAGCAGGATTCAATGGGTACTGTCGTCCTGAGGCTCCAGAGATTATTTTTCCAAACTTTATGCTCAAACCCAGCAAGCAACAGAAGTTTGGTTACAGAGCTGCAAACTCTGGCACCCACATGTAACTCTGCAGACATTAAAGATTTGCTAATTGCAGGAGAGGCCATTTGCAAACCAGAGGATTCCAGTTTACTGTCAAGGCTGAAGCTCCCAAGGGAGCAGCTCACGAGCAGTCTAGAGCAGGACAGTCAGCCTGTGCCCCTGGTGGCAAAAAGGAGGGAGAAAAATCACCCAACTAAGCACCAAAAACCAGAGCAGTTTTGTGTCTTGATGCTGCAGGCAACTGAAGAAAAGGCAGCGGTATCTACAGTTACAAGGACGTAGAAACATCCAGTCAGAAGAGGGAAAAACATCAGTCTGACATTTGCAGGCTGCAAAAACTTGGTGTACATCTGCTCGGACCAGCCCCTGGAGAGCAGCTCTCTTCCTGGAGCTGCTCAGTGAGAGATTCAGCTCCAGCTGCAGCATAATCCCAGTGACTGATAAGCACCAGTATCACACAGCAGAAGCAAAACTAAATGCAGATGACAGAGTGGAAACCACTGCAAGGCCAACTGATCAAAATCACATCAGAAGTCTAAAAGACAGCATTATGTAGGGACTGACATACAGGATTACCTCCAGCAGCCTAGGAGGTCAGTCAATGGAGGGGGATTTTTTTTTTTTGCTGTACTCTCCTGCACACATTATCTTCAGATTTATGCCCCACCAGCCATCACAAATGCAGCCTGTCCCAGCAGCCACGACAGCAGCTTACACCAAACTGAGTCTGGGATGCTGTGAACCCATCAGCCCTCCCGTTCCCACCTTCCATTCTTCTGCACTCACATTCATGCAATTACAGTGTCAATCAGTTCAAGGAACCGACTGAGCCAAAAAGCTGGTTCTGGGAAGAAAGAAAAAAGGAAAAAAAAAAAAAAAGATCAGTTTTCAGATACTGAATGTGTATATTGTGTGACCACAAGTGCCAGAGGGTTAAAGATGGAAATGGGACTGTAACAGCTGGACCAGTTTAAGTTGCCTTTGACCAAAGCTTTGCAGAACAAGAAATTTAAATGCCACAGCAAAGGCTGGGGAATCCTGGTACAAGCAGAGTGGCCAGAAAAGCCTCCACAAAGCACCTGGGACAATTTTTTAGCCTCTTAAAGGCTGGTGCTTGAACTGGGGGATTCACAAAGGTTTCCAGACAGAGCATGTGGACTGAGTCCCCTCCTAGGAGGGAAACTACCATTGACCATCCTCAGCCTCCCAGGAGAGGCCACCAGGTAGCACCTGGAGAACAGCATGGTCAGCAGAAGACCTGCAAAGCTCTAACCACTCTGCATTAACCTCTCCTCATGAGCTTTATTAATAACTATTTTTTAAACCACTAACCCCTGGTTTTCACAAATACTACAAATGGAGTAGTGGGACTTCAATGCAGAGCTGCACTGAGGCAATTCACAGGGCTAGGAAGCCTGTCATCCTTGGTAGCTGCTACTTTGGAGACCTTCTGCCTCTCAGCCCAACATCCATTTCAGGCCATAGAGCTGGAAATTCCCCAGGAAACTTCTGTCTGGCTTTCAAGCAGCATAAAAATGACATTTTTGTTCCAAAAATAAAGTTCCCTAATCGAAAAGATTACAGCTTCTGGCGGGGACAGCTGAGCTTCTGGGTTGTTTTTACACCCCAATGACAGAAATCCAGATCACCTCAACACCATCTCCTAAATATTGTCACACAAGCAGCAAAGTTGAATAACTAAACTACAAAATATCTACTTCTTGCCTTAGTCACTTGACCATCTCACCATTTTCACCCCTGATCAGACCCTGGCACCAACAAAACAAGTTTCAGGGAGCTTTGTTTCCCCACCTGTGAAGTGAGGAAATCTGCGCTTACTCATCTTTGTCAATATTCTTTTGTTCGTGTTTTGTAAAGAGTTTTTCAAGAACATTTATCCCACTAAGAAGCACCATGCAAAGTATTTTAAAAGTTCCTGCAAAGCACAGTGCGTAGGATCCATAAAACAACACGGCTTTTATCTCTCTCTGCATGCCGCTCCAACTCCCGCCTTAGCATAACAAAGATGATGATGTTTAGGGCATCAAAACAGATTATTTTTTTTTTTTTTTGAGGGTAAAAGAACAACAGCCAGTGGCTAAATGTACGTGGAAGCCGCGTAATCCAAGCTGAGGGAACAGATCAGCTGCGTCTCAAATCGCTAAGTTTTTCCAAACAAAACATTCTTGAAAACTCCAGATTCTCACCGTCCTAAATCACTGCTCGTGGCTGGAAACCCCGCTTCCAGAACAACACTTGGCGCCCCTTTTAGCGCAGCGAGGTATGCTGAATAAAATCAAAATATCCGCAATAAAAAAAAAAACCGCTGCCCTCAGTCTTTTTTATTGTGGTTTCTACAAAGCTGCCCTGCTGGAAAAACTCGAGGGAAAGCGCAGTTTTCTGTGGATGGTCAGGAATGTCTATTCCCCCCACCCACACACACACACAGGCGTGTGCCGAGGGTCCTGCCGGCGGCGGCGGGAGGAGAGGCGGGAAGGGCGCGAACGCCCCTCGGTCCCTCACCCCGCACCCGGCGGGCTGGGGCTCAACAACCCCTGGTGATCCTCTGTCCTCCAGCCCAGCTGCAGCCCTTCAGCTCCAACAGTCTTCAAAACCCGAGTCCGAGCAAACTTTCCCTTTTTTTTTTTTTCTCCTCCCCCAAGCAATGAACTTCTGAACTCCTGTTATTGTAAGTCAAGATATGACAAGACAGTCGAGGGCTGCTAATTTGCACTTCGCTGATGTGGGCAGCCCATAATTCACCCCAACACGGCCAGCAAACCAGCTTCCCCGTATTTCTCAGCAAAGATTTAATAGTGGAGCATATGGCCGAGGTCTCCTATGACTTAGTTAGGTTTTCCAAAGCACACAACACTACACCTACTATATCTGGAAACAACTCATACTTTAAAGTGCCCAGTATGCACCAAGCCCAGGAACAAAATACATTAGGTGATGTATTATCCTTTTATTATGTACTTTAGTTTCATCATTAATGAGTGGAACTAAATTGTTCTTGCAGCTGTGAGTGAATTCACACAGGGGCCAGTTTCATAAAGCAAAGCTCTAAAATACCAAGGTTGCAAAGCAGAAAGGGATATTTCTCAGATATTTCTGGTTTATTAACTACCTGCTGACAACTGCTTGGGCAACTCCTTTTAGCTCCTATCCAAGCAGTGACCTTCCAAGCAGCTTTCCAGACTGAGCTCTGCTCCAGCAAGACTCCCAATCTTAATGGCTTTACACAATCTTAGGAGCACTATGGTACAAACAGCACGTGCACCAACACACACATCCCAGAGGACAGGAGTCTCTTGTGACAAGAGGCTGCCAAAAGAAAGTTATCAGGTTGTCTGCACTGGAAATGTCTGCGGCTCTGCATCAGTTTTAAACAACCACTGGTAGGGCGAGTCAGAAAACTGCCTACTGAGTTTCTCACCAGCTGTCCTGGCCACCAGTCAAAGCCTCCAGGTTCTGCCATTCCCAGGAAGTCCCACCTCATGAGCTGCCTTTGGACACCCATCCCAGGATGCTGTCAGAAGCATAAAGCTCATGAGCTCCACGAGTACAAGCTCTATGTGAGGTTTAGGGGGGGCTTTAAGCCCCCTGCTCTGGGAGTCAGAGCAGACAGCTGCTCTCTTTCATTTTGGAATAATCAGCTAAACTACTTGGATTTTTTTTTTGTTTCCCGAGTTAAAAAACGTATGGAATTTCCTTTCTGGGAGACACTTTTAAGCGCTTTGTTGGGAAACAGTGAATTTTCCCCAAATGTTTCCTCCCAAAGCAGAAATATCAGTTAGCACCAGCTCCAATTATATAACAATTCCTTTCTTGTCAAACAACCAAATTTGAGATCCATCTTGTCCTTGGGCAAGTCCCTTTATAACCCTTTCTTTCCCCTCCCCTTAACCAAACACACAAGCTTCCAAAGACTGAAGAACCCTGCATGTGAACCTCCTGGAGAGAAGGTGGTGATTCATAACACAAGGGAAATGTGTGATAAAGCAGAGTAGCTTAGCCCAGCTGTTGAAAGGATGTGTAAAAATCCATACAGCACTGAGATGCCAGGTTTCCATTTTCTTCAGATATTCAAAGGGAGAAATGAAATCTCTGCATCATGCCAAATTGTAGCCCAACTGGAATGCGTGCTGTTGTTTTGACAAACTGCAGCTTACTAGAGAAAACTTAATTTTCACATCATAAAGTTTCCTTAAGCTGGCTTCGGGCTTCATACTTGAAAAACCTCAACAATAAAAATGTTATTCAAAACCAGGAAAGTTGAGGGACAATTCTGTGTCTGAAGCAAATCTCCAAAAGCTAAAGCCTGGTTGGGCAGCTCTCAATCACCCCAAGCAGCCGACCCAAGTCCCACATTGTTTTTCACTGTGTTAAATAGATATGATTAAACCCTTCTGACTCAACACAAACCAGAGTTTGACCCAGTTTGATCAATACCAGCAGTTCTCTCCTCTCCCTGCTCACATACACACACACCCCATAACAGCTATGAGGATTTAGGACTGTAAACCATAACAAAAGACAACTGTTTGGTTGTGTACTAATTATTTTACCTTTATTTCTGCGTTTTCAAAGGACTTTTAACCTAGAGAAAGTCTCCAGACTGGCAGGTCTGAAGTCACTTGGAGCCACATCTGTTATGAACAGAGCACATTAAGCATCTTCAGGCTGAGGTTGTGCAGTCTAAGGCAGCCCAGCATTAGACTGTGTGACCTCACCAGTGAGCTGGGAGGACACTGATGAACCTGCCTTATCAATTGCTTATCTGATGCTAATTAGAGGTGCAAGAACTGAACTTCACCACAGGGCACAGAACTGAGCCCAGCTCCAGTGCTGCCCTTTCCTCCTCATTCCCACAAGAGATGTTGAGGACACAGCTTAGAGTCACGGCCATTCACTACCCATCCTGTCAGAGAATATGACAAGAAATCCTTCATCCAAGGTGGACATACTGCAAAGCCAGCTGATTTTCCTGGACATCCCAATAAATCCTGGGAAATTTGCTCTGCATTAGAATCCAGTCTCCTGCAATGCTGACAGGTGGCCAAGGCCTTAAGTGCCATGTTCCACGTCCTGCAGGACATGGTGGGATGCAGGTGGGGACCATCACTCACCAACAATCTGCCCTCAAAAGAAACTCAATGCCCACAGTGCTGTGAAGCAGTGGCCTGATTCCCAGAACAGGGAGCCAAGGGTCCCCCATTCCCAGACACTATTATCTGGTGTTCTGATACCCCCAACTGTCCAGCTGTGATTCAGCTTCTTCACACACACATTGGGTTTTTTTTAAAGCACTTGGAGAGGTATGAGTGGAAAATTCTTGTGTGGGTACTGATGGGCAGAGCAAACAGCCTTTATTTCTCACAACCTTCTGTTACTACTGCTCTGGAATTGCTGTGCAAGGAGAACAACCTATGGCTGATGTTACCCCCTCACTTTTTTTTTTTAATAAACACGCAAAGTAAATGAGTGAATTATATATCTCCAAGGATGATTTAGTTCATCTACAGTCTATAGCAGCTAACAATAAATAAAATACTAACTTTTGCCAAGGAAAATAACCATAAAAAGAAGCCAATATGATTTTTTTTTTCCCCTGGGAAAACAGAACACAAAAGTGACTGAGAGTCATGTTAGCACCCAACAAAACCAAAAGCAGTAACAAACCATAACAAGTCAAAGCACTTCCTACTCTTTAACAGGTAAATAAAATAAACTTGTGTTGACACAATGCACCTTATGACAGAGTAACTCTTCCATTGCTTATTTATTCCTTTTTTAAACCCCAAGCTTGGCCTCCGACACATCTTGCAGAGAGACATCTTATTTATATGTAAACAAAAAGAGGTACTGTTAGTATATGCTGCAAGTCTACAAGGCTTAAAGCCACTCTCGTGGAGTGCTTCAGCTCAAAAGCAGAGGTAGAACACTGATTTTACATGGAGTTAGGAGGACACTGAACTATAGCACAGCAGCAGCACTTGGGACTCCTGAAGCCATTAGTTGAGTCCAGGGAACTTTCCCTATGGAAGGTTTCCATCTGTGCAGACCAAACTAAAGAGCTTTCTTTGAAAGCTTGAAGAGATTTCACTGCGAGCTAAATGAACATTATAAACATTTACTCTCAGAGGCCCTCAGGGCTGGGCTGAGGAGCAGGACTTGAAGGAGATAAAGGCAGGGCACTAGGATGGGTGGGACAGAGGATAAAAGCCCAGGAAAAGACAGGAGGCAGAGGAGAAACTGTGCAACCCTCCAGTGCCATTAGCCACAACCTCTCCAGCCTTTCACTGCTGCTAAAGAAAACCAATGTACTTGTGTATTTCAAGTCCAAACCAACCTGATTCCACAGGGTGGCTTCCATATACACATATAGACATGCTTGCCCATACAGTAGAAGGAAAAGAAAGGGGTGTTCCTGGCAACTCAGGCTGATTCCCTCGATTTGGGCTTCTCTTCACATCCTGCTAGCAAGGGCTTTGGGTGCTGGATTGCCCTTTCAAGGGCAGTTGGGGTAACACCCAATTTCACAGGAGGAGTGGGAGAATTCACACACATCTGAAACTCTCCTGCAGTTGCTATGGGGAAATGGAAGGAGATAAACTACTGCTTTATTAATCAAACACCCATGGCAAATTAATCCTTTCACTGCACAGGCTGGCTCCAGAGTTTTTCATTGCCCTCAACAGATAAGGAGAGGAAATTTTTCTTTTCTTTCTTATTCTGAGAAAAGTGTACTTACTGTGCCTTACAGTCACCCTGCACAAGCTGCCTCTTCCAACACAAGCCTCTGGGAGCTGAATTTCTGCTGCTCCTGCTGGCCCTTCATGGCTCCCAATCCTCCTAACCCTTCAGCTGCAGATTATCAACCCAGCCCAACAAGGTGCAACCACTCAAATACTCCAGGCCATAACTCAGCCCTGCTGTGAAGGATTAGCTCTAAATTACCAGCCTGGCAGCTGGGTGGTACACACACATGTGCAAAGGGTTAGAGGAAGGCCAAGGAAGCTGCAGCCACACCTCAGTGTTTTTGCAAGGAATGCAGCAAGATCTCCATCCCCAAAACTTGCTGCATCTTACTCTGAGGTACCCTTGCTTGTTCATGGCCCCCAAACAATTCCCTCTGCAGAGATGTACTTCACTAATGGAATTCAGAGGAGTTTGCAACAAGTTGAAAGAAACCTGACCACAATAAACACCCCAAACCAACAACTGTGTCTCCCTCAAATGCTATTAGTGACCCCCCAGCTGCATAAATAAAAACCCTTTTTTTAAAGTGGCCTGAGAAATAAGGTAGGGAGAATAAATGATGCTCATGCACAGGAGTGAAACCAAACAATTCTTTAAAAAGAATTCTGGAGTCATACTGACATCAATGATTTATTTCTGCTGAATGGAAACCACTTAGATTAAGGTGGCAAACTGGAGGTAGCTTAGTGGTTATGCTGCTCTCCTGAGATGAAGGGGTCTGAGCACACACACCTTGATCTGGGTATGAAAAGTGGTTCAAAGCAAAGCTCTCCTATCCAAAGTGCTCTCTCACCACAGCCCTTGGTGATGGGAAGGGTTGCAATGAAGACAATTGTTTTGACATTTCTCCACATCCAAAATTCCCTAGGAAAAGCATTCACCAAATGAATCCAGTTCTGAGGAGACCAAAAAATGCATTTATTTTTTTTTTCAGCAAAGAAAATATTCATCCCCATCTAGAGGAGAATGAAACCCTTCAGCAGTTCTTGCTTCCCACAGACAGAGAGGATATAATTCAGAAATTTCCCTGCAGCACACAGACCCAGACCTCTTTGGGGACAGCAGGAGTAATACAAAACACATTGAAGAACAATTAGAAAAGACACTTTCAGCTCTTGTCTCATTTATGCTCCAAGCCTGCCAAGGCTTTAAAGTTTTCTGTGTGTCCCCCTCCTCTCTCCAACGGAGCAGCTGAGTTGCCAGTGGATGTTAAGTGCTACAGCTGCATTTGTTTCTCTTAGTCCATGAATCTGCCATTTTCCCCTGCTCAAGATAAACTACCGTTTTAGTCGAGAGATGCTCTAATGTGATTTACACAGCTAGTTTACCTAATTTTCTCATTTAGCCCTTCAAGATAAGGAAAAGCAAAAGGCACTGGAGAGAGTCTCTCTTAAGCCCAAAGAGCAGAGAACTGAGCCTTCCCTCAGTTGCTGTGGAGGACATTTTCAAATGACAGACAATGCAGCGTGTTCTGCCAGTAGGAAGGTGATCCTTTGACCTCCCTTTGCATTTCAAGTGAAGTGGGGGAAAAAAAAAAAGCAGGAGAAGAAATGAGAGTTTCTAAAGAAAAAGTTAAGGTACAGTATTGTGGATTTCTGAAAGACCACAGCCCTCGTGCATCAATAGCATCTTGTTTGGCCTGGTTTCTTTGAAGCATAGTGGGAGATTGCTTTGTTTTTACACAGATCTGCAGTGTAACTTTGCTGTCTCTTCCAGAGACCATAGCTGAACTAACCCCCAGATGTTAAAACTACAAGGTCTGGAGGAGAAGTGCAGGAGGCAAAAAAGAGGTCCTGATCAAAGAGCAGACACTACCAAGCCAGGTGAACTTTCCATGCCACGGGGGCTGTCTGGGCTGAGCTGCAGTTTGAGGGGCTGCTCAGACCCCTGCCCTCTCCTCCAGCACTGTGGCACCAAGAGCCAACTGCATCACACCTGGATGTGGTGCCCAGCAGTTTTGGTCTGCACTTCAAAGCCATCAACCCCAAAAGGCATGACTGGAAACTCTCCTTAATAAAGACTCTGGAAAACTCTGGCTTCTTAATAAACAGGGTTGTGTCCTAAGTAGTGAGCAATAGGACTACTGCTGGAAGAGCATCCCATGGCCTAATTCATCACACTGTCAAAAAGCTTCTCCCATTATTCAACTGAAATTTGCCTTCTCTTAAATTTCATCCCATTACTTCTAGTTACACCCCATTGTACCACTCTAAATAATTCTTCATAGCCTTGGTGTTTACACCCTTCAGATATTTCTAGATTTATATCTCAACCACCCCATTTGTCATCCTTTAGCCAAGTTATCCATATTCAGCTCTTTCAGTCCTCTCTCATAAGTCAATCCCTCAAGCTCTCATGTTACTTTTTTTTTTTTGTCTTTTTTTTTTTCTCCTGAACTCTCTCCAATTTGTCAATCTCTATTGGAACAGAGTGAAGCAGACCTGAATCTATTACACTTCTGTGCTTACCAGTGCTACACCCTCAGTCCCAGCTGCCTCCTCTCAGCAGGATGAGCACCTCCTCACATGAAGACAAGACCCTCTTTGGGTCTTTATAGGTAACCAAAAGCAATAAATTTGGGTTTTTTGCTCCAGATAGTCTAGCCCATGCTGGTCTTCCCTGTCCTGTGAACGTGTCCTGCTGCACAGCTCTTTCAACAAAGTTGTCTGGACAGATAAGAGGGGGACTGCTGAAAATAGCTGACAGGGGGTAAAACCAAACCCAAACCAGTTCTCAGCTGTGCAAGCACAAGCCTCACAGCAGGACACAGCCCTGGAGAATAACCTTGGGCAGCAGGTGATGAGGCAGGTGCCAAAGTCCCCTCCAGTGGCAAAGGCAGATCCCTTGGAGGGTCATGAGCAAAAGGCACAGATAATGTCAAAGAGAAAAGCTGCCCTCCAGCTTTCCCAGCTAGCACTCTCCTGGTTGCTGATGGTCTGCCTGGAAGGAGACTGTGGCCACTGAGCACTTTTCCAGACTCTGGTCTGATCTATCTGCACATCTCCAGTTTGAGAAGATATCCCATAAATTTTCAGTTTGAACTTGCAGCAGATGGGCACTCACTTCTCCTCAACACGTTCACTCTGTCTCATATTAACACCACAAGACTTTTGAAGAGAAAAGCTATTTTGCATACTTATTAAAAAGTCATTTCCCACCCCCCCACCCCCCCAACTTTAAGTTCCATTCAGCATCCAGCACATCCTCAAGCTGCAGTGCTGCAGACAAGCATCTAAAAAGGAACTTAGGCACACTCTGTTACAGGCATGAATGATTCATTCTGCTATTAAGATAAAGATTACATCCACACTCGTGTTTTTGTAAGCCCAGCTTTGTGCAAACAGCAGCAAAGCAAAAAGCACTGGAACAGTGCAACGGCCCCCGAGGTGCTGAGGCTGTGTCCCAAGCCAGGTGGGACAGATCAGCTCCAGCTCCCTCCAGCAGAAAGCACAGTGGGGAAGGACAAAAGCTGACCCCTGAGGGGGAACAGCTAAAAAAAGCATCCGAAAAAAAACACACAGCGAGCTCTGGCAAGAAGTTTTGCCTTTGCCATCGCTTAAATTAACAGCAAAGGAATCCCCAGGAGGCAGGGAATCTGGACCCTGGCCAACGTGCAAGTGTGCTGCAGTGAGGAGCTTTTGAGGGGGGAAAGAGCCACACACAAGCATTGGGGATTCAGAGGAAGCCAACACACACACACACACACACACACAGCAATGCTGAAAGCTTTGGAGCTTGGCTTGCCTGTGTCAATGAGCATCAGAAGTTTTTTTGCAGGTGACCTCCAACAGAATTGTCACTGTCAGCCATCAGTTTAGCATCAGTTACCTTCAGAAAAAGGCTTTTAGGTGTCAGAAAAACCCCAAACCAACCAACAAAAAAACCCAACAAGTTATCTTGGAGTGTATCAAGAGTTTGTGAAAGCTGCAGTGATCCAAAAGAATCCCAGTTTCCAATGGAATTAATAGAGCAGGGGAATAGTTCCCTTGCATTCTTACCCACTGAAGCTGCTGTCAATTCCTACCCAACCTGTGACTTCCCAAAGATTCAAATGCCCAGTCAGCACCCATCCAGCTTATGACAGAAAGGATAACTGCTCTACTCCTCTCCTGTAATGGTCTAAAGAGTTAGGAGATATTCTGGATTAAGCCCTTCTAAAACACCTAAACAGATGGGTTTTTTTTCCCCACAAAACTCATTACTAAGTGAAGAAGTAATTCAGTCATCTAAATTTAACTTAAGCTAGTAAATCTAATAACATCTTTCGAAAAGCAATAAAATGTTCAGACCTTAATCCTTTTAATTCACTGTTTATCCCCTTGGCACCTAGACTCTTTTTATTCTAGTCATTTTTGCTGTAATAAAAAGTCAATAAAAGAGCACAAGTTGTCCAACTCGGTTGCAGAACTAGGTTTGGTGTCTTACATCCCTTCTTTCCCCAGCTGTATTTACCACTGCTGCCAGCTGGTTACCTCTCTCTTTGGGACCTCTTCATGTCCCTTAACTACCCATGAACCAAGAGGCAGCACATGCTGTGGCTGGCTGGGACCTAAATGTGGTTTTGTCCCACAATGTCCTGGAAGAGAACAGGATCTTTGCAGACCACAGGAAAGATTCTCCTGGATAAGGAAAGCACATGGAAAGCATCTCTTGCTGAGAAACCCAAAGGGAAAAAACAAATCTACACCTAAGGCAATCAGGTTCAGGTAGCTTCTCATGCAGGGAAGGGCTTCATGCCTTTGGTGTTGCAAACATGCTCCAAATGCACAACACCCTCACCCATGGCAGCCCAGGTCAGCAGGGAGGAGAGGACAACCTACAGCACTGCATCTTAGAGCCTCTTCAGGAAGCAGAAATGTTTGGGAAACAGCACCTCTGGTATTTCTCCAGAACCAGCACTGTGAAATCACTCCAGAGAGCTCCAAACCATCCTGCAAGATGCTGCCCTGACTCCTCAGCCAACTCTGCTGCCAGATGCAGGACCTCCATTATATTCCAAAGTCCCTGGGCTTCATC
The DNA here is from genome assembly GCA_013401355.1 of Ceyx cyanopectus. Lineage (NCBI taxonomy): Eukaryota > Metazoa > Chordata > Aves > Coraciiformes > Alcedinidae > Ceyx > Ceyx cyanopectus. Next base: position 36,891 of record VYZU01080123.1, read on the forward strand.
TGGAAGAACTCACACATCAAACCCATTTTTAGAAGGATATCCCTTGTTGGAATTGATCTTTCTCCCCACAGACAGGCAGGCAGGACACAGCACTTGGTCTTTCTTAGGCTGGTGAGCCCTGCCCAGGCACTTGCCACATCCCAGCAGTATTTCTGCTACTGCAACACAACTGGCTGCCAGTTTGAGCCCTGCAGCTCCCCAGTAAACCAGGAACTGGTGAGGAAGGTCTTGGTCACAGCAGGACTTGTCAGATTGATCTGTCAGACACAGCCTGGTGGAAACCCTGCACTCCCATGGGATGGTGCCAGCTTTTCTTCCTGAGCACTGTACACCTCATCATTCAAGCACTGCACTCAATTACACCTAAATATGAAACACAAACTTACTCTTACTGTCTGCTTTTCATAGAGAACCCATAAATCATTCCTTTCTACTGGAGAATTTCAAGCCCAAACACCCAAGACAGGCTAGGATCCTGGATTCTAAGTGGCACGTGCAGAGCCATCCAGTCTCTAGTATGGTTGCAAAGTGGGACATCAGTTGGCATGCCAAGCTCCTTGGGTCCCAGGTTGGTGGGAGCAGCACCTACAATGAACAAGGTACAGCTGGATGCAGGCACTTGCATAAAACCCACTCAGGACAGTGCTCAAGAAGGAAGAATAGAAGGAACACAAATGAAAGATGATGGATTTGCAGCAGAGGTCCAACAGCACCTACATCCAGCACACAGAGGTGCATCTGTGATCCCTCCTACACACTGCTCTGCTGTCCCCAGCCCTCACCATCTACCC
>VYZU01080123.1:37717-74886 GCA_013401355.1 Ceyx cyanopectus
GTTTTCCTTTCCGGTTCTTGCATTAGGTGGAAGAAAAATTAAACCAAAAAAGAAGGAAAAAAAAAAAAAAAAAAAAAAAAAATCTGTTTCTGGAAATGCAATGATTTTAATGGCAAACATTCGTTATCTAGACCCACAGCCGAGTTAAACTGAAACATATATTTCATGAAAAAAACCCCAACTTTCAGCCATATGTTTAGTCATTTGTGAGCTCTTGATCCTACCACACAACATAAGCTGCAATATCAGTGTCAAAAGTGCCTGATGTAAAGCACGAGAGGCAGAGTTACAGCGAGGCAAGTTCAGAACCACTTTGGAGAGTTTTGAGGATGCAGACTTTGCTGTGCAGTGACAGGTACAGGGGGAACACATCCCAGGCTCTGTGTGGCAGAGGAAAGTTTATTTCATTAGAAGGTTGGTTTTTTTTTTGCTGGGAGATGATGATACAGATGAGGGGGGGGAGGATGGAGACAGCTAAAGAATAACACATGGTATGCTTTCAAAACATACAGCAACATGTGACATTCGTCTGCAAGTCTGGCGCTGAGGAGCCTGTGGTCTGGCAGCAGGGAGAAATTCTGCTTTTTATTTCTTCAATCACTGCAGGCATTTGAAGGAAAAAAACCCCCCCCACACCACCTAAGAGTCTGAAGGGAAGGACATAAAATCGGGTTTTACGTCCCATGCTCTCAGTCAGGCATTGTTCTCGGTGGATTTGTATCCTCCCAACTCCATTCCCACACCATTAAAGTGACGCTGTCTCTTTAAAAAACCCACCGCCGAGCCCTGCCAAAGAATCACTGGCACCAAAACAGAGCGCTGAGCTTAATTCTCCACTTAATAAGACAATTAAAGAAGAGTATTTGGATACAGCAGCCTGCAAGTAGCAACAGAGAGCAGGGATGTCTCCAAAGGCATGTTGATCTAAAGGCTTTATCAGAAAGCATCTGTCACAACCAGATGCCATGGACACCTGAGAAAAGTGGGAAATAAAGTGGGTTAATGTGGCTGTGATGCACACAAAGGTTGGCAGTGCCCAAAGTCCCTGGTTCTGAGTATTTTAGAGGATGCGTGGTGGTGTCCCCATGTGGAAACACACACTAAAATAAATGAAAATAGATGTACCGAGCTGCCTTTGTTAAATATATATATATATATATAATGGAAATAACCCACATTAAAATGTAATTAAAAGAGGTATTTTCACTGCCATAGTTACAGGAAAGCTGTTTTTAAACACTGCTTTGACAGATGCCTTAATATACGTGGATGAATTGAGGTGCACAGGCAAACACAGGCACAGGCAACTGCTCTTGGAGTCTCTTGACCATATCTGCCTCGAAGTTTCCAATCAAACACTTCTCAGATGTCACCTCCTCACAGGCTTCATCCTGCAGGGCTGAACCAAAGCTAGTCAAACAGATCATGGCAGCCATAAAAGAACTAATTAGTCATTTGATTAGCTGGCAAGAAGAGTGTTGCAGTTCTGTAACCTTAAAGTGCCACCACTGACCTCAAAACTCCAGCTCAAGGGTGTCCAGAAATCTCTGATCTCCAGGGAGAGAGGGAGAAATGGGGGATGTCTGAACTCCATTAGCTCACCTGAGATGCTGGAACACTGGAGGTGTGACATGTGAAGCAACCAGGCAGCAAAAAAAGCACCTGCAACACTGCACTCTATCTGAACTGCTGCACCAAGAGGGAGGGAGGTTGGTTGGTTGGTGGGGATGTGTGATTTAGTACACCCAGGAGGCATGCTGCTTGGCATGGGAGGAGCACAGACCTCATCCCAGCAACTAACAGCACCAGAAGAGGGAAAAATAACCCCCAAATGCTCCCCATTCATTACTGGAGGAGTAATAACCATCCAGCAGCCCCTCAGCCACACCACGCCAGATGAGAGCAGCCAAGGGAAGGAGGGAAAAGCCACTTTGAACCTGAGCAGCTGCCTTCTTCTCATCCACTGGAGGGTCCTGTGCTGCCCTGAGATCACCTGCTGCTGGTAACCCCCATGAATGTGCTGCTTATTCCACATGCAGCAGCAACACAGGGGGCTGGAGTGAAACCAGGAGGACCCCTCAGGCTGCAGAGCTGCATCTTCAGCAGCAAAGGAGGAAGACACCAAAACGACCAGGGTGACTTTGTGTGCCCTTCCTTGATGCTGACTGCTGGAGCCCAACACTGGGAAGATTTCCAGCCTCACCTGAGGCAGGGTGGAGGTACCCAGGGTGAGCTGAAACAGGCCAAGCCCACAGCAGGCAGCAGAGAGGGAGCCCGGCTCACTGGGAGCAAGTTCCTCCCACCACGACTGCTCATCTCCCACCTTCAGCAGCTTGGATGGCACCGTGGCTTTTGGGTATCTCTCTCCCCTGAGAGGAGATGAAAGGGAATTAACACCTTGGCAAAGACTCCCACCCTCCTGCCATCTGCACTGCTGGAAATGCCCTCTGGAGAGCAGAGGAGGATCCCTCCTCACCTTGCGTGCTCCTAGCAAGGATGGTGCAACCTCCAGTGGCTGCCAGCTTCATCCCCATCCCCGTGAGGCAGATCCAGACCTGCCTTTTGCCACCCACCCACCTCCCCCTCCTCCCCTCCCCCAAATCTGTTTTGTCCCAGAGGGATGAACTCGCCTCCAGCACCAGGGAATTTCTCCCAAGAAGCCCAGCACAGTTTCCATTTTCTGCAAGCCCTGCTGGAGGCCTCGCAGTAAAAAGCAGGAGGAGGAAGGTTTTCTCCAACAGAAAATGGAGATTGGAGTGCTGCTGAGATCATATTTAGTGTTTTCCCTTTCATTCCCTTCAAAAAAAAATAATTAAAAAATCAAAAACCAACCAACAACAAAAAAATCATTTAAAAATCCACCCAAACCACACAGATCAAAAATAAACATAACAAAAACCCAACACACAAAACCAAACCAATGAACACAAAACTACACAACAGGAACAAAAAAATATCTGGGGGTAAAGACCCCAACAACACACACAATAAAGCAAAGGAAAAATAACCAACCCAGCCATGGTTCAGCACCACATCCTATGCTTAGCTCTACTCCAGAGTAGAGTGAAGTTAGGAACAGTTACTGTGGTTTACAGAGGAATTTCAGATTCCCAAATCTGCCTTTTTGTGAATTGGAACAAAACCCCAACGCGCTCGAGTTCTCCACAAACTGAATTTTTAAACCATCACTTGAAACCTACTGGAGAATTAATTGGATTGCTGCTGCATTTCCTACATTGGAATTGTATTTAAAATTGAAATACAAACTTGTTTCAAGACAAAACCTGGAAAAAAAAAAAAAAAGAACTTGTCAAAATTCCTCAGAGCCAAGTACCACTCTGCCTGGGCTTGAAGAGGCCAAGGAGCAATTTTTGATGACTCGTGGCTGGAGCAAACATGGAAATTCACCAAATTTCAGAGGTTTTTGGTTGGGTTTTTTTTCATGGTGTCATCAGTAAAATTCTTCCTACCCGGGCAGGGATGCCTGGGTGTTGATGCTAAACCTTGACCCTGGGGGCACCAACTTCAAAAGCTAAATATGCTGTCAGGAACTCATTGTGTACAAGGTATCAAAAATAAGCTTCTGGCTGTTGTTTGAGGGGGGAAGGCAGGAAAAAAAGTAAGAAAAAGGGAAAAAAAAATGAGTGATGGGCTTTCAACCTGTCATCAGGCCGCAGTGACCTCAATATTTTTTTTTGAGAAATAAAGTCAAAATCTATTCTTATCTTCAGAGATTCAGGATGTATTTATGTGTCAGACTTCCCCCCACCTTGTCCTTAGCCTTTGGGAAGCCACTAAAAACGATTTCAAAGCAAACCCTGAGCTCACATTGGCATTCACCTCTGACCCAGGACACCTACAGCTCTGCCCAGCTCCTCCACTCAACCTCCAGCAGATGCTCTGGGAGCAGTTTCCAGAGAGCTGTTGAGGCTGGAAAAGGGGAAAAAAAATAAAATAAAATAAAAAGCCACTTTGCATAGCAAAACCATACACTCTGCTCATTTTTTTTAAGGCTGCAAAACTTTCCTTTGGCAGTTTGCTGCTTCTTTCCATCCTTGAAGGATGTTTCGCCAGCCTCTTCCTCTCCTTCCACGCAAATATTTGATTATTCTCTTTGAAATGTCTCTGTAACATCTAGAGGAATAAGATGCTGAATGCAAACACTGATTGATTCTTTCTTAGCCATCAAATGTGCTTACACAGCAGCTGCACACAGCAAATGCACACAAATCTCACATTTCACCTTTAAAATATATGAACACGTCGGGTGTTGGGGGTTTTTTTCACCCCTTTTTTCCTCAAACATAATGAATGAGCTTAAATATTACAACTTGAAATTATTAAGTAAATCATAGCACCTGTAAAGCTTCTATTTGCATAACATTAATTCATGATGGCATGTAAAACAAATTCATCACTCTCACTATATTGTAGTCTGATTTATGTCGGAATTGGAAAAAATAAAAATCATGGGCACAAAATTATGTTGACAAGATGTACGTGCTCCTCCAAGCCCAAGACTTTTATTTATTTATTTTTCCCGAGGCATCAAAACAACTAAATTATGGGAAAGAGGGCAGGGAGAAAGCATCTTTAAAAATGAATAACACACTGGAGTCACACATCCACGCTCTCCAGTTATTAATGTCAAGCATAGTGAAGATACTCTAGAAAATCATTACCATTCATAGCTCCTAACAGCCATTAAATTTCAATCAATTCAACTTAACACAAGTGTACTTCAGCAGCCCCTTACAGTTCCTTACAGGGGTGGCTCAGAAAGTCCTGTCTGACTTATTGCATTGTCCACTGCACAAAGAGGCACTGCCAAGAACTGCTCTGAAAAGGAGCTAGCTGGGTGTTGGGAACTGATGCTCTTTTAACAACACTGCAGTCAGATTTCACTTTCCAAGAAGGGATGATAAATAGGACTCCACGGGTCAGGATGGGAGCAATATCCTGATTTTAGCTAGGAAAAAAAAATGGTTTTAAACTGATTATTCAATGATTTTTAGTAACAGAATCAAGCTGCTCAGCACAGTGCTAGACAACTTCCAGGTGATGCACTGGCTCAAAGAGAAAATAGTCAATATATAGGACATCTAAAGAGGAAAAAAAAGGTTTAAACTTCCAGAGACTGGATATTTAAACATCCCAGTGATTAACACAAAGCACAGAGCTGTGATATTGCAGCATCTCCTACTCATCTGAACTGCATTTGGAAGTTTTTCCATCGTTAGTGCAGAGCTGACTGTCCCTGGCAGATGCTGGGGGGGTGCCCCACTGGCACTTGGCACCTCATGGGGAGGGGCTGTGACCACAGGGTGCCCATCACCAAGGGCTGGACCTGCCCTGTGCAGCAGAGCACCCCAGAGACAGCATGTTCCTCTGGAGACATCAGTTTCATTGGAATTAATTATCTACAGTAAAATCCCACCTTTCACAGGGGATAGAAGACATTATTATTACTTTTATTTTTCCCCCCCTTTTCTAATTTTACAATTAAATAACAGAAGCCCAGATTGTCCCAGTAGGATTCACTGGCCACAAAGTCCTTTCTCTGGATTTCAAGGCAGTTTAGGATTGCAGGTGTGAATTCCAATAGAAAAACAGATGTGGGCACAGATGATGCCATCACTGCAGCTGAGTTTACAAACTCCAGTCTGGGATGCCCTTTTGTGGCTGTAATATCAGTATTGATGGTACCAGTCTCTATGAAATACTTGGGATTACTCAACAGTTTTTCTTCCCCTGGGATTTACACCTTGGAATTAACAGAGTAGCAGTGAAGTTCTTTGGAATAAAAAAAAAAACACACCCAAGAAATCTCTCAGGAAGATGTAAACTCCATTTTAACTCATTTCCCTACACTTACAAGCTGCACTAAATGAAATTAATGTTAAAAAGGCCCTTTATGGCAAAAAAAACCTTCCAGTGACAGGATCAGAAAGTGACAGAGTTCAAGGAAATCGTTCCATGGAAAATGTTAGCAAAGCTTGATCATCATACTGGATGCCACATTTAATTACAGCTTTTTTAAGTCCATCTGGGAAAAAAAAAAAAAAAAGAAGAAAAAGGACTTAAATATGTCACCTGAGATGATCTAGATACTGAAACTATTTGTAAGTTAACAAAAGCATTTGCATCACAAAGCGCTCTGGGGCAGCACCACGGCAAAGCAGATGTGTAATGAGCAGGGATCACAGCACCAAAACAAGCCGGGTTGTAAATAACTGCCGCTAATCTGCAATCATTTAAATTGGGGTTTAATTGCCAGGCGGCAAATGCATCTCATTCCTGAAAAGGTAAAAGGCTCCGCGGAATCGAAGCTTTAAAGGTGCTGAGCAGAGGCAGCCCAGCCAAGAATGTGGATGTGAAGGAGGGATGAGCAGCAGGGATGCAGCTGCTCCGAGGTAACAACATTAAATCAACTTTTTTTTCCCCCCTGGAAGAGCATCACTAGCGTGGCCATCCCCACTGGAAGCGCCCCGCAGATGCACATGGGAGGGCAGCGACTGGAGCACCGAATTCCATCTACTGCTAATGAATAAAGTTCCTTTTCTTTCGCCCTTGTTTTTGGTTCATTAAATTTTCCACAGCTTTGCAGCGAAGAAAACGGGATCAAGAAACCCTGACAAAAGTGAACATGTGAAAAAGGCGAGAGAAAGGCACGGGAAGATAAAAGTGATATCCCGATCCCAGATTTCAGAGGCAGATGACCAGAGCTTTGGGCTGCTGAATAATCTGAATAGACCATCATTTCTTTACAGCCTTTTACTTTCTTTTCCCTGACTGTTGGAACTCTTCATTCAATACAATGGTAAATGCACTAAAACTTTTTTTCTTATGCTAATGGTTGAAATGGGGCGCCCACGGTTAAAACACGCTTCCCACCAACTTGTTTTCGTGAAAAAATAAAACAAAAAATAAAATAAAAATCACCTACTCAAGTTAAAACTAAAATGTCAAAGACAGCTTAAGGCTCATTCTCGCCATTCCTCAAAATTAATGGTTTTCTCCCCAGCAGATACAGAAAGAAAAGGCTTGAATAAGGATAAAGCTGCTGAAACTCTTTTCATATGAAAAAGAACACTTAGAAAGTAAAAAGATCCCGGTACCTACAGTTCTAATTTGCATTGTTTCCTCTTGGAATATTTCTAATTGCAGAAAGGTGACAGCAAATAATAGTGAAAGGATGAGAAAAGATTCCCCAGGGACTGATGGATTTTGGCAGCCACGCACACGCCAGCACCACAAACGCCTCCAACTCTGCACTGGGGGCCCCAAGGAGCCTAATTTCAAACCTTTTGCTAATTTGAGCGTCCACTTCCAAACACCGAGGCCTCTTTTTTTTTTCAGTGGGGCTGAATATTCATCAATCCCAAACAATTTTCACAGCGCTGAACTTTGGAATTTCAGGACAACAACTTTCCCCTTTGTGCAGCTCTTGTGTATCTGGTTCTGTTTTGTTTACAAGAAGTTAAAGGGTGTGGGGGGTGGTTTTCCAGCAGACACCCAGAGAAGCTGGGGCTTTTCCAGAACTATACCCACCTACCACGTATTTAATCCCATTAAATAACCTGCAGAAAATGCAATAACCTGCAGAAAAGCAGAGCTGGTCACTCAGAATTTCCATTCCAGCACTTGTTTCCAAGGAAAACCTGTGATTTTCCTTCTGCCACTAGATTACCATGCAAGATCCAACTCTCATTACTTCTATACCTAATAGCTATATATTTACATCTTCTAGAAATAAATATATATATAGGAGCTGCTGGATACATCAACCAAGAGTTCTTACATTCATACACACAGGTACACACGGATTATTCACCTTTGAACCCAACTCCTTCTTGCCCTCACTCCCACTCAGAGTCAGCTCTTCCTCTTACTTTATTTATTGTTGTTTTTAATTCGTTCCAAACCACCTCCCCCTCGTTTTGGTTTTCTCTCCGAGGGCCCTGGGAACAGAGCTGAAGCAAACCCTAAATACCACTTCACTCTTTGTGGCGAGTTGTCCAAACGTGCAACTGTTGGAAATATTTACCCAGGTATATAACGGGGCTTGTGCAGCTCTCAAACAATGCCCTGGAATCTTTCCCATCAGTAAGAAGAAGAAGAAAAAAAAAGCAGACAAAAAGCAGAGACTGCTTAACCTCAATGCCTCAGCAGCAAGTGAGAAGTGCAAATATCGCGTTTCTATAAAGCCTTGGAAGCTTCATAGAAATGGAGTGGCAACTAATTAGTTTGAAGCTCTAGTCACATCTAATGTTCCTAAGTAGCTTCTTTGAAAAAAAGTCGCTGCCTCGAAATCCTTGGGCAGATTATGAAGTGGAGGCTTTGTGCTGGAGCAATGGATAGGTGTTTGCTGCACAAATACATCGAGATTTCGGTGGCCCCCGCTTACTTGAATCCACTCCTTTCGCTGCTAATCTGCACTGGAAACTTCCCTATGAACAGAGCACTTCTCCGAGGACAAAAAGCATGAAGTATCTGTGTACCTTTCAGACCGCAGGGCAAACAACTGCCTTACAGTAGGCCACTAAAATCAGGGGGAGGCAGTTAACCAAGTGTCCTCCACGCTTCCAAGCAGAGAATGAGGATAATGCCATGCAGATGCTGGACAAGACTCTCAGACTGAAAAAAAAAGTTGGGGCCAGAGGACTGGGGAACGCGTTAGGAAAAGCCAAACTCTCCAAAAAGAGCTAAAGTATCAGGAAAAAAAAAGGTATTTTAAGTTACGCGGTGCTGTAGTGATCACACAACCCTTCCTATAGCCCCAGAGCTTCCATGCAAACGTGCCACTGAAGGGAAATCTGTGGTACAAAGATCATTAAAATCGCAGAAACCGCAGTCAAGAATGTTTCTTTGCCAGGAAAGTTTAAACTGGTTTTCAAATCCTGATGTATCTGTCCCAAAAAAGACTTCAATGTAACAGCAGGGGACGCAGGCTGCTGTGTATTGTCCATCTGAGGGCAACTTGTGTTTGCTTTCATCCAAGTATAAACTGGAGCAGCTTCAAGGAAGTTACACCAGATTTACACTGGCATATGCACCTAGCTGAAATCCCTCCACAGCTCTCATTTTTCCCTAAATGAATGACCTAACACCACCAGCATCTGTCCATCTGCACACAGCCCCTTGGACACACTGTGGAAAAAAAAAAAAAAAAAAAAACACTGCAAGGAAGTTGGAAACTGTCCTCGAGATCTGTTTTTCCCTCAAAAACAGCAGTTGCATCTCTGGGCACTTCAAAGTCAAATACTTTGGGCAATAACAACGTTCAAGATGAAGTGAATCTCACCTCACCTAAAGATCAGCACTTTGACAACACCCAGCAGAGCACCCTGAGACGAAAAGTTCATCCTGGGTGCATCAGGCACTTTTGTCAGTGCCACAGATGGGGGATGTTTCCAATCAAATGACAAATTTCCCAGTGCTGTTTAGGCTGGAAAAGGCATCATGAATTTCATGCACTTCTTAAAAGATGGCAGCTTTGCATTCGTGGTTAATAGGACATTTTAATTGCCATTCAGAGTTTGACAGGTGTCAACATTCCCTCAAGTTTCCAGCCAAAATACAACTTAGTGTATCCACCCATCAGAAAAGTTGAAGCTAAGCAATTTACCAGCTCTAGGTGCTGTAAGCAGCAATTACCATGCGTTTTAAATACCCCAGGTGCATAAACAACTATTTAGCAGGACCCTCTTTTCCAGGTGTTTCCTAGTTTCTTTCCTAACAACTTAGATTTAGAAGAGAAAAAAATCCAAACTTTTTTTTTTTTTTTAAAAAAGCAAGGTAGCTAAGCCAAACAGCTCAAATCAAGTCTTATAACAAATCAGTCTATTCCACTGCTGTATATTTTGAATTTCATGGCTTATTTACTTTACTTTTTTGGCACCAACTCCTCCGTGCATGCCAACACAGTATTTGTGTAAATGCTGTTTTATGCAACACGCTGGTCAAACGTTTACTTTCAAATTCTTGTCCATCCCAAGAGCCTCGGTTGCAAAAAAAAGAAAAATAATCTAAAAAGTGAAGCGGACTGACAGGGGCTGGACAAACTTTTACAACTAATCCCTTTATCTGCGGCTGTAAAAACACGACGCACCAATAAAACGCTAATTCCTAGACGCACAAAGGTGGGCACACGAGTTTCCACCACCCGGAGCGGTGTAAAAGACGAAAGCATCTCTAGCAAGGCACCAATTTCTCCAGCTCAGCCCCGCTAACCCCCGCGCTTGGCCGTTTTCCCACCCCCCGCACCGCACCGCACCGCGCCCGCGTACAGGAGCGGCCCCGTCCCGCGAAATTTTGAAGCCCAGGCAGCAGGTCAGGGAAAAAAAAATAAATAAAAAATCCAAGGAAATAAAACCACCTCTAGGTTTTAACATCCCGCAACCGGCGCAAAAAGCGGCGGTGGGGCGCTGAGCATCCATCCTCACCACCCCGCGCTGGAAAAAGTCAGGTTTCCCAGGAAATGATGGCAATCGCTGGGGGCAGAAAAGGCATCTAGATGAGCCCATCTCCCTCCCCTCCTCCCTGATTGTTTTAAAGCCACCGAGTCCGGGGGAAAAAAAAAAAGTCTCAACTCTCTAAGTCCTTAATAGGATTGGAGACCGGGTCTCTCCAAGCCGCTCCTCATCACACAGGGATCAAGTTGCAACAGGGAATTTTTTAAATTCCTCAGCAAATATACTTGTCGAAGGATTGTCCCTCCCTTGGGGGGGGGGGGGGCTGTAAAAAGGAGGAGGGGGAGCACGATGTGAAATCAAAGAGGCGAAGTCAGCGGTGGCTTCGGGGGACCCCGGGCTCGGGGCTGGGACTGTCACCGCGGCTCCCAGCAAACACAATGGCCGGGGAAGCGCGGCCCGAATCCCGGTCCCGCCAGGGGCTGGGGTGGATGAGGGGGGGGGGGGGGAGGCACAACACACACCCGAGGCCTCATCCCCCACCCACCGTGCTCACCTGTGGGTTGGGGACACACACATAGGACAGGACACCCCCCCACGCACCCCCTCTGCGAGCAGAGCCTCTCCCCAAATTCCTCCCCTCAGCCCACCCCGGCGCAGGGAACCTCCGACAAAAGCGAGAGGAGAAAGAGGAGAAAAAAAAAAAAAATCAAATCAAAAGCACAAAAAGCATCAACTTTACCCAAAAAGCGGAGCAGCAAGTTTTCAGCAGGCGAGCGGTTGCCGCGGAGCGGAGCTGCTCCTCCGGACCCCCATCATAAACTTGGGGGAGGGGGGCGTGGGAGGGACTTTCCCTCCGTCCTTCCCTTTTGTGCCTCTCCCCCCCCCTCTCGCTCTCCCTCTTCCCTCCGCTCCTCGCCAAAAGCTGCGGCGAATCCCGGCGGCTCGGGCGCTCTCCGGGGCTGCTGCCGCGGAGCAGCTCCGCGGGGGCGGGCGGAACGGGCGGGGAAGGAGGGAGGGAGCGAGGGAAGGAGGGAGGGAAAGAGGGATGAGGGATGAGGGGAGGGCCGGGGGCACTTTGGAGAAACGCGGGGTGCAGGGCGGCTCCTGCTGCCCATCATCCCGGGACACGGCGGGCACACGTATACACACTTTAAATATATAAATATATATATATATATATACACACAATACACACAGGTTGAAGTTGAGCAGCTTGCAGGAAAGACGCTGGAGCGCTTTCAAGCCCTGACAGCAGAGGAGATCTGGCTGGAGGGTCTGTTTCTCCTCCCTCCTTAGAGGGAAAAAAAGAAGCGGGGGAAACCAGAAGCTTCCCACCCTTTCAGCGCGGCAGCAGCGGGCTGCTCCGGGCCCCCTCTTCTCCTCCCCCATCTTCTCTCATCCCGGAGCACACCCTGGGCGAACCGCACCATTTTGAGTGCGGGGCTTGCAGGCAGCCAGGGTGGGATTCGCTTCCCTGCTCCAGCCCTGCCCTGCCGCTGCGGAGCGGGACCGGCGGCAGCCACCCCCCCCAAAGCCCTGCTGAGCTGGAAGGCAGCTGCAATAAACCCCCCGAAGTTCCCCTTCTCCGGGGAACGCAGCCCCCTCCTCTCCCTGACAAAAGTTTGGCCTGGTGCGGGTCGAGCCGCGCAGAGGCGGGGATGGAGCTGGCGGGTTGGTTTTTCCTCCAAACTTTCCAGCCTTTTTGTTGTTTTGGGGCGGTTTTCTCCGGGACTTTGCGCTGCTTTTCCACGGGGCTGGAGGCAGCGAAGCCCAGCGGAGCATCTCGGCAGCCGCTGGGGAGCCGCTCGCCGCGGCTTTAGCCTTCGGGAACATCCTCGGTGGGAGCTGCTTTCATTAAAGATCGTTCCCTCAACGCGGTAACCAACCCCGCCGGGACTCGGCAAAGCGTTGGGACCTCTCTAGGAGGAGAGGAAAAAAGAATCTCCCAAAAGTTCTCCGCTCACACCCCCCAAACATCTTCCCTTTTGTACCGCTCCGGTGCACTAACAGAAATACCAACGAGCAACGCAGCAGTTTGAACTTGGACGTTGGCCAGGCTGGGCTTGTTATTTGATTTTATCTGATTTATTTTTTTTTTTTGGCTATTGAATTTGATCAAAAGTTTCAAAGACTACCAGCTGCTGCTGGGCAGGGCGACTGCGCTGTAGCCGAGAGCAGGCTGCAACTCGCCGTATCATCAGGGTATCTGACTCCGGCAGGATTATGGCCAGTACCATGGCAACCGCATGCCACATCAGCCCCCAGTTTCACTTTCAGTCCCTTGGGCAGTGTTAACATTTGCTAGCGGATTTGCCCAACGCGCAGCCCAGGTCTGGGCAAGTGGAAAATGAGCTTTATGCCTCTCGGAAGCCTTTCCTCTGCAAAGCAACCTGGGCTGGACCTCAGGCTCCGATTGTAATCCTAAAAACCTGCCACCATTTTGCATGCCTTCTGTCTGAAAGTTTGCTTACCTTTTATTTATTTTTACTTCTTTTTTTGGGGGGGATCAGAAGATTGATATTTGAGGGCGACGACTGGGTTGTTTTGCACCCCCAAATCCAGTTTATTCCTTTCAAATAGCTTGGGGAGGACTGGGAGGCAACAGGTTATTTTGCCAACTGCCAACGTTGCAGATTTTTTGGGGGGGTCAAAGACTAGCACTGGCATGCACCCACAATCTCATCCAATCTCCTTCTCTCCTCGTGCTAGGTGAGCAGTCCGTGCTGGCACAGCAGCACAACCCTACCCCAAGAGGGTGGATAATTCTGTGCTGAGAGGATTTTTTCACTACCTACCACCGAAGAGCACCTCACAATGAAGAGAGGGGGGCTTTGGTTACCAAAAGTAGGAACAAACCAAGTCTTTGATCTCCAGAAAACAAAGCTCGCTTGTATTCCCAGGTTATTTTCCTGGGGAAAAGTGACCTGGCATCTTGGGAGGTGGGTTAGAATAAGAGGGGGGTTTGGATGGACCTAAAAAAAAAAAGAAAACATTAAATATGTTCTAAATCCTTGCTGCATAGTTACAAACACACGTCCATCCAAGACTGTTGGGTGAGACTATTTTTCTGCATCAAAATGAGGAATTAAAGGATTAATTCAGAGCAGTTATGTAGCTAAGACCAGTTTTCCTTCCTAGATTTCACATGTGTCAATCCTTTAAAAGGTGGTGATTTTTCAGCCTGCCTGGAAACTCCTCCTTTGACAGGAGGATGATGGCTGGCGACTGCTGGAGTTTTTTGAGAACTTTTGAGTTTGCTTCTGCATTATCTGACTGCTGCAGCTCATCCATCCTTCCTTCTGCTCTGCTTATTGAACTGCTCTCTCTTAATCTTCCATAGGTGTCCAAGATTAAATAGATGACAGAATGACTGACATTTCGTACACATAAAAGAACCAAAATATGAACAAGGGGTCAAAGTGCAGCTCTTCCCTCTGGTCTTCCCTCCTGCTCTCGTGCAACTTGATGGGGATGAAACCAAGTAGGGATATAAAGATATATGACAAAGTACAGCTACTATAACTTGCTATAGCATGTGTGGATATAGAAGATACATTAAAAAATGTTCTGGACTAAAGAAAGAGGGTTTTTTTTTTAATCACAATTTTAAAAAAAAAAAAGTTTTCACAGTGATAAAAGATTGGCAAACCACCAGGTCCAGGATTGCTAATCTGGGATCTGCCCCACTTCTTTTAGGTCAATGGAACAAATCTGATTAACCACAGAGGAAGTTAAGAGTCGCCTCAAAAGGCACAGATGTGGCTTTAAAAATGTTTGATATAGTTTTGAAAGAGGGCTGTAATTTTTTATTAAAGAAGATATTTAAAGAAAATAGTTGGAAAAACCAATGGGGGATGCTCCATTCTGTTCTGGTCGTGTCTATAGGATTTATTTCTATAAATCTTCATAGATCTTCATGATAAATTAAAAGGCCCATTTGAGTATTCCAAAGGATACTCATGGGTAGAAGCTACCAGAAAATATTCACATTTAAGTATGCTTCTCTTTTAGAATGAAGAAAATAATTACATGTGGGATGATCACTGGGAGATAGAGACCTAAAATCATGTTTCGTGCAACTGTTATCTTTATGATAGCTGGTTTGTGTCCAAGTGGGAAGCAGCACAGGATCAGTTCTGCCCTGATTCAAACAGTGAAGTTGCACCAAGTCTAAATTCACCTCGTGTCTCTATCACATAAATAATCACAATGAGATTTAATAAATTAACATCATCTGCAATGCTGGCTCAGAATCTGCTAAGAAAATGGGGATTTTTTTTTTTTTTGGCACACTACATTCCCTTCTTTTCTGAAAGTAGCCCTGTTACCTGGGGGAGATGCTAACTGTGGGTAGACAATGAGACAATGCTCATTGGGATGATATGCAGCTCTGATTCCTATCTGCTCCATGTATGTGTTGTCTCTTGTTTAAAGCTTCAGTGGTAAGTTCCTTCCAGGCAGGTCCCATCTTTTTTTTTTTACATTCTACATTTTGATTAAGCCTTATTTCATTTTTTCCTCTCTCCAAAGTATATCCAAAGTGTAACTTCCATGCTGATTTCCTCATAGATTTATTCCCCCTGCCCTGGAAGGATCCACTCTTGCCAGGTTTATTCAATACTGGAATACTGCAACACCTTACTCAACTTTATGCACAAATTGACAGGTTTTACTAAAACAGGACCTTATTCATATTATTACATCCACTGAAATTCCTGCTTGTAAAAGAAGAGAACCATCTGAATATGTGTTCACCATAAGTAGGAATATACATACCATTTATTACCTGTCTTAGCAGGACAGCAGCTGCTTCAAAATGCACAGAGCCTGTCATGTCTGTAGAGTTTCCAACCAGTGTCACTCTTGTGGCTCCTCTTGGAGACCCAGCCCATCCTCAAACAATTCAAGGTCCCTTCTCCGTTGAGATCTGAAACAGAAGCACATTTTGCTCTATGAGTAGCAGCTCCAAGCTCCCACATCTCCCAGAAACCTTATCATGAAAATCTGAGTCTGGGTGTGTGCTTCTTGTGATGAGAATCTCTCTCAGATAACAACTTTCTTGCCCAGGGTTGATTGGGTTACCAAAGTGTGTTGTCTCTCCAGAAGGAGAGCAGTGGGTGGGATGCACATGGTAGTAACTGGGGTGATTGTACGTGGCACTGTGTGAAGAGCTGCAAACAACTGGAGTTGGCAATGTACAGAAAGCAAAACTCAGCCATTGATATGAAGTTGATGACATCTGTTGGAAGCTATATTTATAATTCATGAGGGAAAACTAAGGAGAAGATTTTTCATTTGCTCCAGAAAGAAAAATGGTTGGGTTTTGAAGAGAAACAGAAATTGCTGTCAGTACCAAATGTATAATCTGGTGCTTTACACATTATTCTATATTGCATGTACACACTGTGTATCAGTGTAAATATCCTGATGAGTAATTTGCACTGATGTGCCCTGACATTAGATGTTGAAATGTTATCCACGGTAGTCAGTGATTTCAACTAAAAGTTTGTGCTTTCCCTCAGCCAAAAAAACTTTCTCCATTTAACCTTTCTGGTTCTATAAGTATCAATGAGGATATCCAATGCTTATCAATTCTAAGATAAAGAATCCCTGATAAAGCTGGAAAGGAAATCCCAATTTCCAGACCCAAACTCAGGCTACTAGATAGCACTGTCTCAAGAAGAAATCTTTTATCAGAGCCCAGTCCTCTTTCTTCTGTCCTGACTTTCAGGGGATAGAAATGGTCTGAAAGCATCTCCCCTTATTTGCTTTTGTAAGTATTTTGGAGGAATTACAAATCTTCTAGGTGACATTTCAGCAGAAGCACAGACTGTTGCACTGGTGCTAGAGTTTTAGGAGGCTGTAAAGGAATAAACAGATTAGAGAGAAGAATATGACCACATCATCCACATGGGCCCCTTTCTCAAGATAACATCTCCAAGGGTTGCAGAACAGCAGCCAAAGTTGTAGAAATGCTAAGAGTTTTGGAAAGGGCTCTTAATTTGGAGCCTTATTTGGAAATCAAATGTCTGTGAGTTCTCTCCAAGTCAGGCACCCAAAGTACCAATCCTTCACTGCACATCTCAGCTAACATCTCCTGATGATAAGCAGGCTGAACAGCACGAGGAGTAGGAAAAGTCCCTCAAGCCAATGTGAATTTCCATTACAATCTGTCCAACAAATGAGTGGCATCAACATCTAGAATAAGAAGGACTCCAAATCCCTAAATAATAACCCTCCTAGGTACTGCCCACAGAGGTCCAGCCTGGTTTTGCTGAAGAGACAAGTAATGTTTGCAATCATACCTAACACATTTCAAATCGCTTATATTGTTTATAGATTGCTTATGTCAAAACTGGTGAATTCTCCAGCGTGCCTGAGGATTTATGCATTCTAGTTCTTTGCAAGGTTTATTCTTATTTGTTGCTACCTGCAAAAATATATCTCTTGGCCCCAATTCACAGTGGAACAATGTTAGGTCATTATTCCTTGAATTGTTAGGCTGTAAAGAAGCAATTTCTCACTAACCTGTGACACAGGAAATTGTGATTCTGATGTCAGGTCATTTCTGGAGTTCCTTTTACAACAATCTGTTTTTCTGTCAGCAAATGACATTTATGTATTATTTCCAGAAAGTGTAGGCTTCAGTATTTTTGTATGCATACGTTCAATATTTCTCTTCTGCCTCTTATTCTGCATAGCCTGGAGTTTTAATATATGATTCGACTGATAAATAAATATATTTTGATTGATAGTGCAAATACCTGGTAGCTGAAACTAGTGCTACTTTAAAGTGCTTCTCAGAACACTTGAGTTTCCTGCTTTTGTTTTCCCTGAGATTTCTTTTATGAAGCATTGTGATGAATGGTTAATGCTTGGATACCCCTTTTCTCTGAATTCTTTGCTGAACTTAATGTGTTGCTCAGAGCTCCTCGGGAAGGGAGCACAACCCAAACTGCCACCGTGGCAAGATTTTACACCCTGTTTAATGGGGTTTTGTGCTCTGAACCACAAGCACTAGTGAGGTTTGGAACTGATGTGAAGAAAAGAGGTGTGTTTTACCAATATACTGCAGCTTAGAGCAGTTCTTTTATTCTACTCATTTGAAAATAGGCAACATGTAAAACATCTGACAGATGACAGCGTGCAAATGTTTTACCAATAAAAATGCATATTGAGTACTCAAGAAGTGGTTTACAGGTGGAATATGTTTTACATATACTTAGGGAACCCATGCTATAAAGTTACACATCCACAGAGACAAAAGTTATTGCCATTGAAATGCACAGCATCAAACCTTCCCACGGAACTAGACCACTTCTCTCTCTCTTTCCTTTCTTATTTGTGTTTGGGAGACTGTGCACAGAGAGGTAGCTCTGTGACACTAATACCATTCCTTTCTTCCAGAAAGATCCCAAACATTTCCAAAACAGAGCCTGAAATCCTGCTGGCTTCACACACAGGAGCTGCTCTGTGCACGTCTCCTGGGCTCCTGAGCAGATGGGATAGAGTGGTAGATAATATCCTGGATCATGTAGCCATACACAAGATAAATGTGCAGCTTCCATACATTAGAATCACACTGAGCCCCACTGCAATGTAAGTGTCTGTGGCTTAAGTGCAGTAGCTATTTAATAATCCAAGACAATGGAGATCTGTTAATATATTTATAGAACAATAGCATCAGCAGAAGGTGACTACCAGAGACCACATAAACTTTCACCAAAAGTCTGAAATGCATCTCTACCCCCTGCTAACCTTCATACACTCATTTCAAACCAATGCTTGGGTTCAAATCGAGGTTTCCAATAATCACAACAGAATGGAAATGACAACGTTTATACTCATAAACAAACAAAGGCCAATAAATTCCATCCCTAGAGACTCCCAAACTTTGTAGGGGAAAATATCCTAGAAAATACACTGCTGAAACAATCTCACATGCAAGGAGAATTGAGATTATGTTACTAATATGTAGTATTAGTACTCAGGATCAGCAACACAAAATAGTTTAGCATCAAGCATGGAAAAAACCCCAATATATTATGTTGATATAAAAATGTGGGATACATCTGGTTCTGTGGGAATACGACTTATTAATAGGCCAATTAATCTTCTAGTATCACTGCAAAAAATCCCAATTCCAGCTGGCAGAGCCAATGTGACACAACCTGGATGCTGTGGTGAGAACGACCCCAAATGGGGACAAGATGTTGCACATCTGATTTAGGAGGATCTTGCTCTCAGTTTCCTACGTATCAGTGCAGAGGGAAAGGCTTGTGCATGGGTCGTGTCAGAGCACAGAAGTGAGGTTTGGCTGGTAAACCCTCTTGGGAGAAGCTGTTTTCCCTGCAGCCACCCAGGCAGCCCCAAAGGGAGCTGAGCTTCCCCAAGCCAGGTGCTCACGGTGTGAACACCTCCGTACTGACCATGCAGATTGTTATCCATGCAAATAACATTCCTCTCTGCAGAGATCATCTTGAGATGCTGACAAAACACTGAATACAGCCCAGTAGCACTGCCTTATTAACAGATTCCAAATCCCAGCAAGAATACTGTTCCAAGTCCTGTCATTTAGCCACAGCATCCCTTAGCAGAACAGGGCTGGTAGCTCAGAGGATCCCAGTGCAGCCCAACAGTTTCCCCCATGCTGAGACTTTTCTCTTGCAACTGGGCTGAAGAAATGTGCAATATTCTGACATGAAGATATTTAATGCAGCAAACATTTTCTTACATCACTGAATTACATTTCCCCCTTCTGGCCCCAAAAGAATATTAGTGGTAAAAGAAATCAAGGTATAGTCTGAAGGACTGTGCTTGCCCAGCCTTTGGCAGAACACCACCATGCCTGCCTGAAATTTGTGCCACCTTTGAAGACTGTGAGAAAAAGAGAATTTAAAGAGTATCACGTCTCTGACCCTCCTGGATGTGCACAGCCCACCTCTGTTTTGCCTTCCAAATGCTCTTTGCCCAATGCCCGTTTTCTCCAGCTTTTGCTAAGGAGAGAACTGCCCAGGAAAAGGTTATTTCACCAGTTTCTGGATGAGTCCAGAGAAAAAGACAAAGGAACCATGGAAAAAGGGTAAAGCTGATGTTACATCAGGCAGTGTGTATGTACTGTGTGGAATAATTCCATCAAGGATTGATGCAGGCAGAACCACAGGGAAGCCCACACCAAACACCACCTGCAGTTCAGAAGCACATGCTGAGCCCTGGCTCTTGCACAGGTAGAGTCCTAGAGAAAGGACCATCCTAGCTCCAAGGTTTTTCTGGGAGCAGTGAGCTCCAGCCACAGTGTGGTTCAGGGAATTGCACAATGTGCAGCTGAGCTGTGGTGTCTCTCCCACCATCACCTTTGAGATGTTTCACTTGTTAGTCACTGGAATTAGTGACTGAGAAGAAGGGCTCACTAGAAGTGCCTCTAGTGCAGTGTTGACAATCCTGTCACAGAAATTAGACAAAGAGTAGCTTCAAATGACTCCAATTAACACTGGTAACAGAGCAGAAAGGGGAGCTCAGCCCCATGGAGTGGAATGGTTTAGTGACATTTAAGAGCTCTGTGGGGACTCTTATTGCAGAACATCCAGAGGAAGAGCTTGGAATCAATTCTATATTCTTTTAAAATACAGTTCCCTAGGTTCCCTCTTCAGCCCCCAGAGAGGATACTCCAATTTTTTGGTTCTCTAAGACCTTTTTGGAAGCTCAGTGGTGAGAGTCACCACCTTGCACTTCATCTGAAGGATGTCCATGCAAACACTGCCTTCTGACATCATGCTGGGCACGGGCTGGGTGCTGAACCAGCAGCACTGCCACCAGCTGAGTCACCAAGACCTCTTCCTGCAGCTCCTCTCTGCTCCTTGAGGGCTCTGAGCCTAGAGCAGCACTGACCTTGGCTGACCTCAGAGGACTTCTGAGAGGCTAGCACAAAGAAATTCGAGTGTGGGCTGTTATCCAAGGGGCTCCTTCATGCATACTAAGCTGCATGGTTTCAGTGCAGTGGGTAAAAAGGCTGGGGAGAAAGAGAAGCAGAGGCAAGAGGGGAAATCACACACGTGAAGATGATTTCACAGCCACACTGAAGCAGCAGCTCAGTTGTGGTGCAGGGCATGGGAAGAGTGTGAAACCCACAAGAGGCAGGTCTGGTGGAGTGAACTGTGGGGGTACAAGCAGCAAGAAAATCCTCTGAAGCTTTCCATCCTGTGTTCTCTGCATATACATCTGCTCCAGAACGACAAAACTCTATTTTAGGCAGGTTTTTATGGAGTTTGAAAAAAAAAAACCACCTTTTTGGGACTATATTTCGTATCCTTTTGCCAGTAAAGCCAGATGACTGCACCATGGGCTAGCTCTCCAGATGGTTTAAATCACTGGTCTTGCTCTAATTTGCTCCAGCATAGGATCTGGCCCCACGAGTCTAACTACACAAGGTAGGTAGAGCTATAAAGAATGTGCCAAATGAGCTAAAATAGCTTTTCTAAAAATAAATGCCACAACAGGACTCCCAGTGCTACACATACGTATTAGGGCTGTCAAAACAGTGTTGCCAGGCCCAGGCATTCAAAAATCATGAGTTGGGAGTGAGGTTGGCTTAAAAAAACCCTACAAGATTAAAAAGAAACAAGCAAATGGTAGGATCCATGTCACCCTTTTGGTTTGCATTCTTGGGGTTTTTCAGACTTCAGGACAAAATCTGGTCATGGTTTGAAGCTTTTTCTCTTTTCTTTTTTCTTTTTTTTTTTTTTTTAAATATTTCTCTTNTCTTTTTTTCTCCAGCCCTCCCATTGGAAGCAGCAGGGCTTGAAACTTGCTGCTAAGAAAAGAATTGTTGGGAGAAAAAAAAAAGAGAAAGATTCTCATGTAATTGCCTGAGTCCAGAAACTAAGCTCTTAAGAAGAATATCATGAGACTCATGATAAAATCATGAGAGTTGGCAACACTATTAGTGAGCTGGAAATGATATAAAGCTCCCTCCCCTGCAGTCTATGAAGTGCTGGACTTTCAGTCACAGGCTTTTTATGCACAGAAAACCTGTCACTGCTGTATAACTGGTCTTTTCATTGCCACAGGTCTTCAGATTTCCATTAGGCCAATTCAGAGAGTTTCTAGGGATCTTCTGTTTGCGTGTAGTCAAAACAATATTTGGCAGCAAAAGGCTTCTGCAGCAAATTACAGCTGGACACAAATGGGAATTGGCTTGAGCGGGCTGGGAGCCTGGAGGAATGGCTGTGTCTGGGGAAATGAAGTATTTCCACACGGCTGTATTTGCTGGACTTGAGCAGCTCTCTGAAGAGCCAGACCCTCCCTGAGAGATGGATCTGCAAATCCACCTTTTACATTAACAGCTAGTAGGATCCTGGGGCAGGGAAAGAACAAACCAAGCCAGAGCAGAATTCTTTGGCAGCTTGACACCTACGAAAGTGCACAGAGATCAGGTAGCAGGGATAAGGAAGCTCCCAGCATCACTCCCTTGATTATTACATCCAATCAGTGCTAATCCACAACGACAGGAGTCATTCAAATTAGATGTGTGAAGAAGTGACATCACCACCTTCCAGGACACGGCCAGTTCCAGGCATCGTTTACAGAAAAAAAAGAGGTTGGATGACCTTTGTGTGCCTGATGCTGCCACAGTTTGACAGACCAGTCCAGCTGTAACAAGCTCCAATTAGCACTGCAAGATGCCAAGGCCCTTACCTAGGTAACAGGGAAGTGGGAGATTGCTCCATGCCTTTGAAAACTCATTAGGAGCCATTGATCCTCCCAACTGAAAGTTTGAAAGACTTGCACTAGGGCTTAGGAAAAGAGCCAGGGATAGGTGTGAGGATATCACACCTCTCTGGGGCTGTTAAAAGGCTGAGGCAGCAGCACATGACTAAGTTGACACTTCCAGAAGAGTCATTTGTTGTTTGCCTTTGTATGCAAAGCTCACCCGTGTTCCTTCAGAAAGGAAATTTCAAGTGCCAGTGGCTGCTTTGTGACTAATGGAGCTCGAATGCTCAGCAGTGTTTGAGCTGGGCACAGTGAACTCTTCTGCACTGTGGTTGTGGTTGGAGGGACCTGGAAGTTTAAATAGTTAATTGACCTCCTCAGCACAGACTGAGGAGTCAGGAGAGCATCATAAAAAACTTACTGGTAGGGGAGAAATTCATGGGACCAGCTGTGATCTCTCTTACACCAAAGTCCAGCAGGAAAAAATACATTAAACTCACTGACTGACAGTAACACAATCCCATCCCCAAAAGAATTTCTTAGGGTTATAAATAACAAATCCCCAGGGAGAAAAGCTGACCCAGATGAGTGATCCTGGGACTTAAGGTCATAGTTTCAGGGGGCTGTAGCAATCTATGGACTCAGGAAAAATCTGATAGCTGTAGTGGAGTTTGCTTGGAATGTTGAAGCCAGAACCTCACACAAGCCCAGGACTGCGCATTTTCTTCTCCAAAAGACTTGGAGCTGCTCTAGTGAAGGGAGCTCAGCACTTGTAAGGGGCTAAAAGACACTGAAAAACCCTGCAATTTTAGAAAGTTCAATATGCTGCTGCACATATACCACAATGTCAGACTGATGTATAGTGAGCTCTATTAATAAGCAAATTAACTGTTTGAATTTAAAACATTTTGCTCAAGGATGCATCACATCTATTCTGTTTTTCTTTGTACATGAAACGGTTCAACTCCAAAGCTGGCAAATGAGATGCTCGTTAATCGAGAACAATTCGATTATGACAATCTGCCATCTAGTGGGAAAGTGAAAATCGCACCTCAACCCGGCACTGAAAGTGCTAAAAAAACCTTCCCAAAAGCTAGAAAGAGCAGAACGAGTTATTTTAGAAAGGATAAATAAAGGATAAATAACCCTAGGAGGGCCTTTTAATCTCCAAAGGGTAATGTATCTAGGCAGGAGTTTATAACACATTTATTTATAACATATATGATGTTTGTAACATCACTTGTGTGTGCTAACATGATAACTACCCAGAAAACTATTAAAAGTCATGCCATCGATGGGATAACTGAGCACAGCCTATTTTCTACCTACCCAACAACAACATTTCACTCAGCTGAGGGTTTCAGAGCAGTCCTAAGGTGGGCAGAGAGCGCCAGATTCCCCCTAGGAGCTGCTGGCAGCAGCCAAGGAGTGTTGATTGGTGCTTCCAGATACCTGGGCACACGATGCTAAGGTCTTTCCTAATGGTGAAATACATCCCTCACTTCCACACACCCTCTCCCTCCCTTATTGTAGTGTGCAGGAACAGCAGGGACCTGGTGTGCTGGGTACTGGCATCCCGAGGCTGATGGGAACACTTGGATGTAGGTTGTTTGCTACTATTGTCTTTATACAAATGTGCAAATTCCATGCCACAGGAAGATTTTTTTTTAGTGACTGGCTTTTTTTGTTTGTTTTTTTTTTGTTCTTGGACACAAAGACTTCTTTTGTAGAAGTTTTCAGTCACTAGTTTATGCCAAATAAAATTGTTCGAAGTCCAACTCTGCCATCTCGTGGTAGAATGTGAAAGATACTGGTTAATAGTCCCTGGCAATAACTGTACTGGCCATGAAATATTTTGGCCAAACACCCATAAACTCAAATATTTATGGTAAAGCCACCCCTCTGCAATGCCAGGGAATACCTCCATCATTTTAACCTAGCCACGAGATAGGTTAAAAAGTGAATGACCAGTGCAGCCCATTCCATTTTGTCCCAGCTAGTGGAAGGTTGACATTTGTTTCCCATTTGTGAGAAGCTGGCTTGTAGTCAGCTTCACTTCCCAGATCTCACGCAATAGCTCCGTGCTGCAGTGTTTGGATTATAAACAGGGGAGCACTGAAACTCAGGCAATTGCTTTTCCTCCTCACTGAGGTCTAGGTAGGAGCCAAGTTTTGAACAAAGCAGTTCAGTCAATTATATGCAAAAATGATTGTAAAGCAAAGAAGCATTGAAACCTCATGGAAAACAGCTATGTGCACAGTGCCCAGAGGCAACACAAAGTGATATCCTCGCTGAAACCAGTGACCTAGCCTGTCTCCCACACTGGGACCAGATACTTCAGAGGAAGGAGTAAGGAACTCTGCTTTCAGTGACTCATCTTGGTCTTTTCCTCCGTGCCTGTGCAGCCAGCAGTTGGCCAGCCATGGAAAACAAACACCTTGTTTTCAGTGTGACGATGCAGTCGGCGCCGAGCGCAGCAACGTGAACTTCCCTTCACCCCGCCTCACCATTTGGCTCTCCAGTGACTTACCTCTTGAAATGAAAACCTGGTTGCTTCAGTGAAAGCCTCAGCCTGAGCTCACTAGGAGAAAGATTGAACTGGTGGTGCTCTGTTCATCAAACAAAAGCCCTGTGCACCAGAGGGGAGTGCAGCTCCAGACACGACCTGAACGCTGCTGTGTCATGTTGAACTCAGGGGAGTCTCCAGTCATGGTTTGAGAGACCACCAACCTTGTCAATCCTCATTTATATCCTCACTGCCTAATGCTCACATAGCACTAATGCAGTGCTAAGATGCAACAAAACACTTCAACTTAGAGCTCTGGTTTAAAGCCACATTAAACTATCCCAACCTTCTGAATATGAGAACGTACATTAAAAGTTCTAATGCAACCCCTCTCATTCTTTTCTTTCACCTTCCCCTCCTTCTACTGCTGTAATTTATGCATCTAGAACAGCAAAGCCACGAGCAAACCAGTAGAAAATCAAAAGGAGTCACCAAGGGCATGCAAATTAGTGCCTTAGATCCAGCCAACCTCACCCTCTACCTCCCAGTCACATCAAATGATGATCTTTGTCCTCCTGGTTTCCTACCTGCTGCAGCGACCTGTCTCCCGTGGCACCTTGGAAAAGGCCAAGCTTGGCAGCTGAAGAAGCCAGATGTCAGGGTCTGCAAAGAAAAGTTTGGAGCTGTGGCAGCTGCTTGTCAGATCACATTCCCCTGAAGGCCTAAGTTTGACTCTTGCTGGTGTTATCTGTTGATGGCCACGGCTGGTCTTCCTGAAAGTCAAGTGTGGGATCAGGTCCCAGTGGGAAACTCAAGTTTCTTTTCCTGAAAGGCAGTCTCCACTGATTTGCAGCTCTGGGAAAATGGTTTTTATTCTCATATGCTCAGATATTCCAATTCAATTTGTATAAAACTGAATTATCAGGAAAGCCTGTTTTCCATAATTCTAAGGATTTTCCCTCTTAAAAGGAGAATTAAACCCCTTTTATTGTGTTTTTGTGGGTTTGTTTAGTGTTTGGTTTTGTTTGTTATGGGTTTTTTTAATGGTAATTTCCATAATAACAAAAATCTTAAAGATAAGGGGAGGCTTCAGAATAAAAGGTTAGAAAAATCAGCTTTTACCCACAGACTGATAAGATTTGAGACGTTTTCTGTCACAGTGTAAACATGGAGACCTGGGTCATTGAGACTTCACATGGTGTCTGTCTTCCAGTGCTCTTCACCTTTCCTCTAGGTAGGTCTACTGGGTCTACTGGGAGCTGGCATTTGCTAATGCTGCTGGCACCACTCCCCTGGCTTGGGTGCTGTGCTGGTGGCACACGTGAAGAACCAGCTAGTCATTATTTACTCCCCTGATAGCATAACCCTGTGGACAACCAAGAGATGTGAACTATAGAGAAGCCCTGGGTGTGCAAAGAGGGGTTTCAGAGGTGCAGAGCTCGTGACACCAATCACAGTGACTGCAGGGTGTGAGCTGAGGGCTGTTCTCTAGTGCCAGAAGCCTGGCACAGGTGCCACATGAACCTCTCCTTTGACACCAGGGAAGCAGCCATGTACCATCAGCACTGCAACAGCTGCAGCACCTCTTCCCCATCTCTCACTGCTGCTGTTAGATCAGATCACACTTATCATGCCAGAGCACGTGGGCGTAGTTTAGGAACCCAGCTGATTCCTTCTTGTGTCCTCCAGGCCAAAGAGATGCTTACCCCTGGTTTCTCTCTATGTCCAAAGCCAGTGAGCTGTTGCTGGTTAACAGCTCTCTTGAAATCAGTGCTGTTTCCTTCACAACAGACAGCTAAAATATTTTTTCTCATGTAAAGGCATCAATAGAAAACTGTATTTTTTCCTCCCTGTGTTTTCCCTTTGCTATGTGAAGCTCTGGTGATGCTGAGGCCTGGGCAGGGACAAGCACAGGCCAGGCAGTAGATGGCACCAATGTACAGCACTTACAGTGTGTGCAAAAATGTCACAAGGAAAAGGAAAAAAAAAAGGAAAAAAGTACTTCATGCTATTGTCACTGCTTCCAGCCCTTCTGTTTGACCTTCTCTGAGCTTAAAACCATCTTTACTAATCAATATTTCCCCACAGTAACACCCAGATGTCTGCACCCTCAGGTGTAGCCATGAGCATAGCTCTCTGTGATTAAAGTTTTCCTCTTTTCTGCTTGAATTTACCACTGCAAAGAAATCTTCACAAGAGCTAGGAACCAGGATCATCTCATCCCTCTGCTTCATGCCCAGAGCAGATGACTAACAAAAGAACTGAAAAGGGGGGTTCACCTGAGACCTGCAGTTTCTCCAGAGATGGGAAGATCAGCAGCTCTAAATTTGTAAGAGGCTTTTCTGGCTACCACGTATTTTAAAGTATCTCAAGGCATTATTTCTGTGGAACAGAGAATTTTTGTGAAACTTTAAAATAGCTACATAAAAAACCCAACAAAACCTCAAGAAAACCTGGCAAAGCCATCACTGTCCTCCTACAGCTTTTAGCCAGCTCTTCTCTTTGATAAACTCATTATTGGCCCTATATAATTATCATATCCCCAGCAATTTTTCGGTCTGCTCTGCCCCCTTCTCTCCTACTCTCCTTCCACTCCCAGAGCAGTTTGTTTCAAGGAACTTGAAGTTCTAAGAGTTTTAGTTCTGCTGTTGTGTCCACCTGAGTTCACGAGAAGGTGAACTCCCTTTGTGAGCTGAGTTAGAGCAACCTCGTGCTGAAGAGCATTAAGGTATTTGAGGGGAATCTCTTTGGCTCAGCAAGACAAATTATAAAAGACTTCAAGTCTCAGTGGCCTCTGCAATAGTTCTGAAAGTCCTGCTCAGTGGGAATTATGGATGGTCCAGTAGACACTACAGAGAAATTTAGGAGACAGAAATCCTCTAGAAGCACCAGTTTCTTTTCTGTCCTTGTCAGAATTGCTTAAATCTCTGCACTCTTTTTTTTTCCTCATCTCCTTTCTTTCCTCACCAGGGTGCAGTTCCAAGATGAGAAGTAAACAGTCACATATTTGCTCTGTGTTCATCAAATCACATCTAGGTTCCTTCATCCTCGGTTCCAAGAACAATGAAGGAAAACACTTGTGAAGAATTAAAATCCACTTTGTTCTCAAACAACCTTGAAACCCAAAGAAGGATTTCACATTGGCATGTAGCTTTACACTGACAGGCACATTTAGAACGTTATGACTCATGTAAGTATTTCTGGGTCAGGGGAAACAGGGTTATTTACCTTTTGCTGAAGAGCCACAGTCCTTCAAGAGAGAGGAAAACCAGAATTGGAACAGCCTAGCTGGGTCATCAGGGCCAGGGCTCTACAGTCCCTGGCACTGGATAGGAAGGGTTTGTCAGGAGAGAAACACTTATTCACCTTTAACTTCCCCCCTCCAGCCCTAGAAATCTCACAGACCAGCTCTCAACACCCATTTTAAACTTTCAGCATCAAAGAGCAAAAGCTTCAGAAGCTGGACCATGCAAGAGGACAAGAAGAGAAGAAATTAAAGACATAGGCAGTTGCAGGGGGGACTCATGGACATTGGTGGCTGGAACTGTGTGGGTGATGGTAGATCAGGGATGCTGCTGTGATTTGGACAGTTTATTTAGATGGATACAGTAGACAAGCTTTGGGACACGTGGACCTTTGGAAATGGACTAAGCACCCTGCTGGAGAAGAGGCCAACACTATAGGAAGCAGTGAGACAGACATTAGCCTGTAGAAATACTCTTCCCTCAGCCTAAATCTGATTTTAACCTGGCTGTGTGAGGACTATCAAACAGGGAAGCTCCTCACAATGCTACAGCACCCACTGAATGGACACTCATTCATTGAAGAGAGGATGCTAAAAGGCCTGGAAGATCATGTTGGGCAGGGAACATCAGCTAATTTAGCTCTGTCAGAGGAGGATGATGAAATAAAGGCAGGCAACTGCTATTCTGGCTCCTGCATATGCTCAGTAGCTAGACCTAGTTAGAAAAATCTACTCTGACGTTCAAGGCAATACAGACAATTTGTCAGCTGATTGGTTTGATGAAGAGAGTCAAATCCTACAGTGATAGATACAGAAGAGTGAGGAATTCATAACCCAGCAGTACTGTGGTAATTCATGAACACAGGATTTAGGGTGATTAACAGTGAATTAGAAATTGAACCTTCCTCATGAAGCAGCAGAGTACCTAGTACCTGCTGGATTCAGGTTTATCAACAAAATATTAACAACAACAAAAAAAACCCCTCTAGGTGAAATCCTTTTAAAGGAGTTGGTGTGGAAGAGACATATTTAGGAGACATGATGTCAGACTTACCCAGCCAAGAATCCTGGATCAAGCACCTGGTGCAATGATTCAATTAGAACATAAGAATAAGATCAGTGTTGGATCAGAGGACAAAACAGGTCCCTGTAGTAGTCCACTCTGAAATTTACTCTTCTATTTTACACATTTTAATCTATTTTAATTAATTCAATAACCTTTCCTCTTCCCCAACCATGATTCAGTTCCCACAAAAGCGTTATCAAAAGATTTAGACATTTGGGTAATCTAGATGAGTTGGTTTTCCCTTATCCATGTGCTTGCTGACCTGTTCAAAGAACCCAAGTAAATTGAGATGCATGAGCAAAAAAATATTCATTTTAGGTTCCCTGCCCATCAGACACTGGCCAGTTGTCCTACCCTGATGTGTCTGATACCTGCTTTTATTCTTGATGCCTTTAGATAATGGTTTTTAGAGCTCTGAACCCAAGTAGTCTGTGGTCACCATTAGAGAGCAACCCTCTGACTACTCCATGATCTATCCCTTCAGGCATACCTCCAAGATACTTAAATTCCCAATAAATTTGCAGATGGTAGGTTTTTTTCACTTCCTTTTCTGAGGCATAGAAGATACTTATACTCATCAGTTGTGGGCAGACAACGTGACATAAAAGGCAGGGTTCAAAGCCTGAAATTTTCTGCATTCTAATTGCCAAATTGCAACAAAAATAAAAGATCTTATCTGAGATAAATTGCTGTTACATAATTAACACTACTTACATGAAAATATGTTATGTTCTAAAAATGCTAGAGGGTAGAAAAAAAAAATACAACAACAATGATGAGATGAAGGGGGAAAAAAACCAGTGTACTCCAATTTTCAGGCACGAGTGGGAAGGAACTGCAGAATGCTGGGACAAAGATGTGTAGGACAAATATATCGCCTGCATGTGTACTGTTACCAAAATACTCACTGAAACACATGGGGCATAAACAACCCTATTTAGAATACAAGATTGCACACATAGTTAAAAAGCTGGGAAAATAGCTTGAAAACCTAATGAGCATCAAATGGATACTGTAGAGGAAAATGCCAGAGAAATGGCAGGTGTGAAGGCTACGTAAGATCATCTTCGATGAACAAGTCAAGAGGGTTATGAGTACTTAAGATTTGTATCACTTCTTCAGATTATAGATGATAGCTCTTAACAGGAGGATGCTACTGACGAATTACATTGTCAAAATATTGTTGTTATATAGGCATGAAGGGTAAAATATGTTTAAACACACAGTTTTGGATATAGTGAGATATCTGTTCAGCTCAAGGAAGATGCAGATATTGCTTAAAAAGTGGGATCCTTTCTGCAATCAGAAATGTGCATGCTGGGATAGAAACCATTCATGTGAGGTGTGGGCAGGATGCTTCCAAGAAAAGATGGTGAGGATGAAGGGAGCAAGCATGGAAGGTCATGGATTATAGACCTCTGGCCAAGAAACTAATGCTGGCATTGCTGTGCTGGAGATCCAGAATGGTCTGCAAACGTGCAAGAGATTGCTCTGCAGAGGGAGGTTGGGATTCGTGTTTAACTGCTTGAAAATGATGGCAAAAATCAGACTGGTATGAGAGGATTTACCAAATTTAGGAGTAGGGGACCAGTAAGATCATCTGGGATAAGTGGAATCTCCAGTCCCCACAATGGGAAACCTCTCTGGGAGCATGTTCATCAAATATCTGCTGGGGGAAATGGAGATGTTTGTTGATCCTGTTCCATACCAGTGGGTCTCTCCAAGTCCCTCCAGCCCTACCAGTGATGTCTGCATTTCTATGAAGTTATGTACAAGGTGAGGTGTTTATGAAAAGGTGGTGATGACAACTCACCATAATTAAAATTAAATAAATCTGTATATTATAAACAATATAATATCTGTGGGTTTAAAAAAATAAAGACTTTAAAACTACATCTTCCCCTGAAAAATATTTTTTTAGTCAAACCCCCANTTTTCTGAGGCATAGAAGATACTTATACTCATCAGTTGTGGGCAGACAACGTGACATAAAAGGCAGGGTTCAAAGCCTGAAATTTTCTGCATTCTAATTGCCAAATTGCAACAAAAATAAAAGATCTTATCTGAGATAAATTGCTGTTACATAATTAACACTACTTACATGAAAATATGTTATGTTCTAAAAATGCTAGAGGGTAGAAAAAAAAAATACAACAACAATGATGAGATGAAGGGGGAAAAAAACCAGTGTACTCCAATTTTCAGGCACGAGTGGGAAGGAACTGCAGAATGCTGGGACAAAGATGTGTAGGACAAATATATCGCCTGCATGTGTACTGTTACCAAAATACTCACTGAAACACATGGGGCATAAACAACCCTATTTAGAATACAAGATTGCACACATAGTTAAAAAGCTGGGAAAATAGCTTGAAAACCTAATGAGCATCAAATGGATACTGTAGAGGAAAATGCCAGAGAAATGGCAGGTGTGAAGGCTACGTAAGATCATCTTCGATGAACAAGTCAAGAGGGTTATGAGTACTTAAGATTTGTATCACTTCTTCAGATTATAGATGATAGCTCTTAACAGGAGGATGCTACTGACGAATTACATTGTCAAAATATTGTTGTTATATAGGCATGAAGGGTAAAATATGTTTAAACACACAGTTTTGGATATAGTGAGATATCTGTTCAGCTCAAGGAAGATGCAGATATTGCTTAAAAAGTGGGATCCTTTCTGCAATCAGAAATGTGCATGCTGGGATAGAAACCATTCATGTGAGGTGTGGGCAGGATGCTTCCAAGAAAAGATGGTGAGGATGAAGGGAGCAAGCATGGAAGGTCATGGATTATAGACCTCTGGCCAAGAAACTAATGCTGGCATTGCTGTGCTGGAGATCCAGAATGGTCTGCAAACGTGCAAGAGATTGCTCTGCAGAGGGAGGTTGGGATTCGTGTTTAACTGCTTGAAAATGATGGCAAAAATCAGACTGGTATGAGAGGATTTACCAAATTTAGGAGTAGGGGACCAGTAAGATCATCTGGGATAAGTGGAATCTCCAGTCCCCACAATGGGAAACCTCTCTGGGAGCATGTTCATCAAATATCTGCTGGGGGAAATGGAGATGTTTGTTGATCCTGTTCCATACCAGTGGGTCTCTCCAAGTCCCTCCAGCCCTACCAGTGATGTCTGCATTTCTATGAAGTTATGTACAAGGTGAGGTGTTTATGAAAAGGTGGTGATGACAACTCACCATAATTAAAATTAAATAAATCTGTATATTATAAACAATATAATATCTGTGGGTTTAAAAAAATAAAGACTTTAAAACTACATCTTCCCCTGAAAAATATTTTTTTAGTCAAACCCCCAAACCCTTATAAAAATATTTCAAATGATAACAAATATTCTCATTGAAATAAATATGCTCCAGTTTAGAAGTGTTTCCCTGGTAACCAGGGACACTGTCATTCTATGGGCTTGTTCTTCCCATTCTCCCCATGTGCCAGGCTTCCAGCTTGCCCAGCACTGCTGTGGCTGGGACTCCTGTTAGGGGGATGATTCCCCTCGTCCCAAAGGGTGGACCATAAATCAACATGCCATGTGCAGACCAAAGTGGATGCACAGTTGGAAGAGAACAGGATCAAGAGGAAACCACAACAACAGTTTCAGTGAAGCCACGTGGCAGAAAACATAAAGAAAAATAGGTTTTGTACAAGGTTATTATTGGGTTTTTACAAATAACCCTATCTGGGTTTTTTAGGAAACGAAGAGCTGTCCCTTGTCCCCTGTGGAAGACTTGAGGACCATAAAAAGCAATTTCTGAGAAGCTCCAGACAGCAGCCCTCATATCTCTAATGCATCACAAAGAATTCTGTGATTCTGGGGTTTCTGAGTACTTTATTCTTCCTCAGATGAGGGGATTGCTTTTTGCCAACAGTCACTGCATCCACTGGAAGTGTCACCATTGTGAGCTTCCCCTAAAACAAGACTCAGTCCCAGGCAGGCTGTGCTCAGAAAATGGGAAAACAAACCATCAATAAAACGAACATACCTTTGTCCCTGTTCATTGGGAAGCCTATCACTCCTTATTAATAATCTCTCTTCCAGCTGAATGATCCAGAGGGACAACAATTTCGCTGTCCTGTGTTCACATTTCAGAGGGGGGCTCTAAAAGGAGCAGCTGGTCAACTTGGTGGAATAGGCCAGCAACTCCAGCAGAGCCCAGAGGGGTATTTTAGGCAATATGCTTCAATAACAACTTGGTGTAGTGCTCAGGTGAACGGCACTGCCCCACCTAAATATTTGACCTGAAGTTGCCACTGAACAGGCTCTCCGGGCTGCCTCCTTTGATGGATCAATTTGCAACGTGTTAATGGCATTACTCAGCACAAGAAATAAAAAGCCACTCACCTGAACCTTTCTTGGAAGTAGTGATGGAGTTTATGACACCCGGTGGGAACAGCAAGGGAGGGTCATCTGGAAGGAACAGGGAAACATGCCGAGTGCTCACGGGGGAAATTGCAAGAAACAGATGGAGAAAAGATCAGAATTTCTCAGTAGCCTCCAAGGAACAGATGAAAAACTTTTGGGTCACTAAGCCAGAGAGTGAAAGGCTCGGGAACGAGGTTTGTGGTCGGATTATCTGGTCCACAGACTGATAAATGCTCATGATCCACTGGATCCTCCAGTCTTCATGGGGGTGAGGTTTTGAAAACTTCTGAGGGGAAGCAGTAGGGAAGATATTTCTCATATTATTGATGAGAAATCAAAAGTGATTTAAGTGGGAAGGCTTTTTCTCCTCTGAAGAACCTCAGAAGGAATCTCAATCATCCTTTTTTTTTAGATGATAAAATCAGTAGGAGAGGAAGAATTTTCTAACCCGATCATCAAATGTGTTACTGAAGGCTCAACTGGTGCAGAAACACACCACAATAACAATTGGAGATGGAGGTGCCATTTGTAGCTTTTAAATTACCCAAAGGATCTTTCACATGAACGCTCTGGACTGAATAGCATGTGTGGACACATTCCAGTCATGGGTCCAAAACAAATTAGGAAGCTAATATTCACCCTCCGTTGGGATTTAATTGACCATTAGTTTCCTAGGTACTGAAAAATCATGTCATTATATCTAACTTCTTTCTACATTGCTTTTTTACCCCCATAGGAGCCTGGTGCTATACACATTAAAAAAATAAAAAGCATCCTCCACCACAAAAATGCTGTTGCCTTTTGAGGATGAAAGCTTCTGCCCAGCAACACTCCGTAACTGGTGTGGACATTTTGACTCAGGGATTGAAAAATACCTTATCTAGCTACAATTACACTGAAGAATGTAGGTCAGACAAACATAATTACCAATTATAGAGTTTAGGTGAAGATGTGGCAGTTACAAGCTGACTGCTGGGAAACAGTATAACTGGTTCTCAATAATAAATTTCCTTTAGACATCAGCCTCTCCCCAAAGATTCACACCAATAAAATGGAGCAGCAATATAACAAAATCCCCCCAAACGTCTAAAAAGGGAGTTTGTCTTTGGGAAAAAGAAATAAATTGAAAAGAATTAGAATTTTGAGGCTAATTGTAGCCATTCCAAAATGGTACCTTCCATGAGCAAGTTGTTGGTATTTCAGCAGTGCAGGTGGTTCCACACCAGGCAGCTCAGCTTCATATCTGAGATGAGCAGTGACCCCCCTAGGACTAAGATACTTCTAATAATTCAAAACTGGTGATTGGGTTCAATATTGACCTGGAAAGTGCCAGTACCAGGCTGAAATGTGTCACTTCTGCAGAAATAACCCAAAATGTCCTTGGCAGATCATCTCTACCTCTATACCCTTTGATCTCTGCAGCTGGTCAGTCATGCTGTGGGGTAAGATGGAGTTTGAAGATGCTAAGCCTAAGGAAGAGCTGAGCTTTGTGGTTGGTTTTTGAGCTGTTAATCTCCTCATACGAGGGGCTTCTTTTGGACCATCAGTGGGTAATGTGTTGCTGGTTTCCTTTGAGCATGTAATTCACCACCTTTTGTATTGTGAGCTGTGGTGAGCCAGCCCTAAACACCCGTTAGCTGCAGAGAATACCCTTTATGTGGCAAACCCTCTGATTTTGTGGTTTCTTGTATTCATCATGAAACAGTTAATCATGTGGCTCTCCAAGGCTGAAGATTTTGCAACTGTCACAAGGCTGCACCAGACAGGTACCTCGGTCAGGTATTTGGACTTTCTTTAAACTCCATAAAAATAACAAACAAAAGGGTTGACCTTGTCCTGTACGTGCATGAACACAGGATTTAAACAGATGCAGAAGAGATCAAGAATTTCAAATAGGCCCAGGAGAATACCATTCTGCAGGAGTATATTAGGGTTCAGTGTAAAATCTCACCATAGAAGAAGAAATTAAATGAAATAAAAATTAAGTGTAAAACCCAGGAGTACTAGTAAAAGGCTGGAGGCTCTACCTCAGTCCTTGTTTCCTGAGAGTAATGATAAATATAAAAGGACACATCCCTTTCACAGAGCACAACACTTGCCCTCTTAATTCCAGCACCTATAGCTCCATCCTCACTTAAAATTCATGATAGAAAAGTCAAGCATAGCAATCAAATAGATCTAGACATTCAACATACCCTTGCACACGTGCCTGAGAACATCATCACCACAGCTAATTGGATTATTTTGGTTTTGATCATGCATCTTTCATTAACCATCTGTAACCCTCAGTGGCTTTCAGCTCTCACGTTCATGCCTAGACCAATATCCACTAAGAAACTAATATCCATTATCCACTAAGAAACCAATATCCACTAAGAAACTAAGAGAAGATGTTTTAGGTAAGGAGATGGCAGGTACAGAAATACATTTAGGAGCATGTCATTGCCACACACAACCAGCTCTGGGTACTGTGGTGTCTGTACATCACCAAAATGCTAAATTTTATCCTAAATAAGGAAAAAGTGTCCGAGTGACAGAGACTTTACAAGCTCATGGGGTTCATTCCTCAAAAAGAGGTGCTGTGTTTCAAGTAGGAGTCATAGGGCCAGATGCTGGAATCCGGGTGAAGAATTCTAGGTTGCATTTATAGGAGGTCAAGTCGGGTAAGCACAAGGGTCTGAAAAATGTATTAATCTCATTTGAAAGATGGAATGCAATCTTGAAGTTAATATGAATACTCCATCTGCAGCAGTGAGCCCTGAGGAAGGCATCAGAAGATGGAGCAATATAGGCAGAGAGGAATGAAACGAATGCGAGATAAGGCAGGAACGAAGAACTGAGGCTGCTGGCTCTCATCCCCTGGAGAAACTGAGCTCCAGGACTGAGTCCAGTGCAGAGATTCCCAGATCTGACCCCTGTTTCTAGAGAAATCTTAATAATCTCTTTAAACCTCAACCAAGAGGGAGGAAGTGATCTGATGCAACTCGCGTTAAGGAGAAGGATTTTGACGTCAGGCAAAGAGATGGTGCCCAATGGGAACCACTTAGTTTGCAGCTCGTTCTGATGAACAAAGAACATCTCAGTCATACAGCTGGAAAGTGACATTATCCTAAGAGCTCGTAATTAAAAGTGGACAAAAATGAAGACAATTGTAGCTGGTGCCTCCCGATGGCTAATATCCTCCAGCTGAGGAAAATTACCAGAAAACAGGGAGTGGGAGGAAGAAATCTGAGAGGAAAACATAAAAGCAAATCAGAAGTTCTTTCAGAATAGAGTCAGTCCATCAGCACCATTGAGGACAGGCTGGTGAAGGCCTTGCTGCTTCAGTAGGAAACCAGAAGTATTTTAAAGATTCAACAGATGGAGAAAAAAACCCCAGTGATTGTCTGAAGCTCAGCGTTAGGATGTAGGAGAAACTGAAGAATAAAAAGATTGAGACAAATCACTCTGTGGTGATGCTAAACAGGATTTTTTTTTAACCTGCATAGTGTAAAAATTGCAAACAATACAAAAAAAAAAAGCCAGACTTGTTCAATAAATGTTCCAGCTTGGTATTTTTGAAAGTAATAGCACGAGGGTGTTTATATGAACCCGAGGTTGAATAAGTACTTTCCAGCCCATTAGGAAATAAGCAGGATGTGAAACATCATCTAGTAGAGATAAACATTTTAAAATCAGCAGGCCTGGATAAATCACACCCATGGGTCCTAAAATATTTGACTGAGGAGGACTCTGGCTTGCTAATGTTAATTTTTAATAAATTTTAATATCAGAGGGATTCCAGGTGACTGGAAGCAGAGTAGTAGCCTGGGAAAAAAAAAAAGAAAAAAAGAGAAAGTGAGAGAGAG
>VYZU01080123.1:74992-147116 GCA_013401355.1 Ceyx cyanopectus
CCTCAGTCCTTGTTTCCTGAGAGTAATGATAAATATAAAAGGACACATCCCTTTCACAGAGCACAACACTTGCCCTCTTAATTCCAGCACCTATAGCTCCATCCTCACTTAAAATTCATGATAGAAAAGTCAAGCATAGCAATCAAATAGATCTAGACATTCAACATACCCTTGCACACGTGCCTGAGAACATCATCACCACAGCTAATTGGATTATTTTGGTTTTGATCATGCATCTTTCATTAACCATCTGTAACCCTCAGTGGCTTTCAGCTCTCACGTTCATGCCTAGACCAATATCCACTAAGAAACTAATATCCATTATCCACTAAGAAACCAATATCCACTAAGAAACTAAGAGAAGATGTTTTAGGTAAGGAGATGGCAGGTACAGAAATACATTTAGGAGCATGTCATTGCCACACACAACCAGCTCTGGGTACTGTGGTGTCTGTACATCACCAAAATGCTAAATTTTATCCTAAATAAGGAAAAAGTGTCCGAGTGACAGAGACTTTACAAGCTCATGGGGTTCATTCCTCAAAAAGAGGTGCTGTGTTTCAAGTAGGAGTCATAGGGCCAGATGCTGGAATCCGGGTGAAGAATTCTAGGTTGCATTTATAGGAGGTCAAGTCGGGTAAGCACAAGGGTCTGAAAAATGTATTAATCTCATTTGAAAGATGGAATGCAATCTTGAAGTTAATATGAATACTCCATCTGCAGCAGTGAGCCCTGAGGAAGGCATCAGAAGATGGAGCAATATAGGCAGAGAGGAATGAAACGAATGCGAGATAAGGCAGGAACGAAGAACTGAGGCTGCTGGCTCTCATCCCCTGGAGAAACTGAGCTCCAGGACTGAGTCCAGTGCAGAGATTCCCAGATCTGACCCCTGTTTCTAGAGAAATCTTAATAATCTCTTTAAACCTCAACCAAGAGGGAGGAAGTGATCTGATGCAACTCGCGTTAAGGAGAAGGATTTTGACGTCAGGCAAAGAGATGGTGCCCAATGGGAACCACTTAGTTTGCAGCTCGTTCTGATGAACAAAGAACATCTCAGTCATACAGCTGGAAAGTGACATTATCCTAAGAGCTCGTAATTAAAAGTGGACAAAAATGAAGACAATTGTAGCTGGTGCCTCCCGATGGCTAATATCCTCCAGCTGAGGAAAATTACCAGAAAACAGGGAGTGGGAGGAAGAAATCTGAGAGGAAAACATAAAAGCAAATCAGAAGTTCTTTCAGAATAGAGTCAGTCCATCAGCACCATTGAGGACAGGCTGGTGAAGGCCTTGCTGCTTCAGTAGGAAACCAAAAGTATTTTAAAGATTCAACAGATGGAGAAAAAAACCCCAGTGATTGTCTGAAGCTCAGCGTTAGGATGTAGGAGAAACTGAAGAATAAAAAGATTGAGACAAATCACTCTGTGGTGATGCTAAACAGGATTTTTTTTTAACCTGCATAGTGTAAAAATTGCAAACAATACAAAAAAAAAAAGCCAGACTTGTTCAATAAATGTTCCAGCTTGGTATTTTTGAAAGTAATAGCACGAGGGTGTTTATATGAACCCGAGGTTGAATAAGTACTTTCCAGCCCATTAGGAAATAAGCAGGATGTGAAACATCATCTAGTAGAGATAAACATTTTAAAATCAGCAGGCCTGGATAAATCACACCCATNTAAAACTGGTTTCATGTTCTGCTTGCAAAAGAAAGTGAACTGTAGAGACACAGCAGGCTTTCCACTCAGTGCATGACATGCTCAGTAGATAAACACTGTAGAACATCAAGGAAACTTATGATAAATGGCTAAGATGTGGCTATTTAGTGTAACTCAAAACCCAGCTGCCTCAATCAGACCATCATCAAATGAGGATGCTTACTGGTTTTCTGCAGGGCTTTGAAGTATACTCGGTGCTATTCAGCGTTTTCACTGCTGTTCTGCAAGGGAATAGAAAGTCAGCACTGATAGACAGATGGCTGGCACAAATATTAGCTGCCTGGGAAATAACCAGGAGGAGAAAACACTGATGCAGAGAGTATTTGGGGTCACTCGTGCAAGTGAGCCCGTTTGAATCCGATGCAGCCGGTGCAAAGGTGAGGCAGAGAGCAAAATAAACATAATGGGAGCCTGGATGCTGGAAAGCTTTGACTCTGGAAATGATTTGGGAATCTCAGTGAGCAAGAAAAGCTTAGAGGAAAGGCTCCAAAACCCAGGAAGGCTCCGAGTTGTTGCCATGATTCATACACCTACAAACAAGAGAGCAGGAGGCAGCACCAGAATTTAGCTTCCTCACAGTACCACATGTCACAGAAGCCAGAGTCCAGTTTTGACCAAGCTCTGTGAACAACTAAATAGCATCAGAGAACAAGTGTCAGACTGACTTGATGAATGGAGGAGACACCTGATTGTGCGAGGTTTAGAAACCCATCTCCTCAGTTGGTTGGCAAGAAAAAAAGAGAAATTAGTGATGTCTTGATTATACTGTGTAGTTACTTCCAGACAAGAACGTGCTGGGTGCTGAAGGGTTCTTACATCTGGCAGAGAAAAGCATAATGAGAACAGGTGACTGGAAGTTGAAATCAGAAATTCAAATTTCTTCCAACGGCGACAGCGATTCACCACCGTGACAAACTTCTGAAGGAAATGATTGATTCTCCATTTCCTCGTGTATTCATAGCAAAATTAGATGCTTTTCCAGAAAATACGTTTTAGCCAAAATAAAAAAGCTAAGCTTTCATTCAGATGCAAAGTATTGGGTGACGGCGTGAAACAGAAAAAGTCTCTGGCACGCAGGGGAGAAAATGGGATGACTTCATGGTCCTCGCCGGGGGTGGATGCTCTGGATGTCTGCTAGAAAGATGCCTCTAGTCTGATACAGCAATATGAGCCAGGAGAGACAAAAATATTTAAAAACTAAACTTTAAAACGAGCTAAAAATATTAAGTTTACTCGAATTAACCACTGGACGTGCTGAAAGTGCTACAGCTGCAGTACATATAGGCTGGGTTTCTTAAAAACCCCAAACAACAACCAACAACCAGAAGAAAAGACAGAAAAATTATCTTTTCTAGGTGTAAACAGTGGAAATTCATTATCTAGTGAAGCTGCAGGAGAAACCTCCTAAAGTCTCATTTACTGCTATCATTTCTATGCTATGATTCTAATTAAGTCACAGGCATGGTGCTAAAATTAGTGGGGAGGGTTAGGTCCTTTGTTATGAAGATCTCATGGAATGAAACTTTGAACATTTTGTGATGTTACAAGGCTTCTGTATTTGAATTACTTTCTTTGCAAGGTAAGCCTGCCTGCTTTTTTCTTCTTCTTCTTCTTTGGAAAGGCTAGTGTCTGGGAAAGCTCAGAAATGGAAGTTCTGGTTATCTAATACCTATCTCAGTACTTGCCTGCCCTGAAGCTCTGTAGCAGCTGAAGTGTTGTTTGAGAAATGGTGTTTTTCAGGCCATCTGAGGCCAAACTGGATCATGGTGAACTTGCAAAGCAGAAAAATCAAAAGCACCACGCAAAGGTGGCAGAGGCTAACATGTCCTCCCCAGCAGGGACACATCTGAGTCAAGATGATTCACAACCAGGCCTGTACAAATAACTAATTTTTCAGTTTGCCAGGTGCTCTTGAAGGAAGAAAAAACACTCACACTGCCCTGAAGTGAAGTTCACGTCTGTTTCTAGATGGAAAGAACGAAGTTATTTTCAGTCTGACTAAACTGTTGCGTTTGATTTGAAATTGTTTTGTCTTTGTGGTCTGTTGCATATAAATATATGGAAAATTTTCTTGAAAAGTCAACCCCTAACTGTAATTCTGAGTGGTTAAAAATGTATTCGCCCTCCAAAATTTTTGTGGCTTGGTTCTATGCATTTCAGCTTCAACAGCTATGCTCTTAGATGCAGATGGTATCAGAGAGCATCAGAAAGTCACAGCCTTTCAAAAACTGGCCAGATACACCCAGCAGTGAAAGAGCCCAAAAATAAGCAAGAGGAATTAATTAATTAATTAATTTCCATTAATTTAATGGA
Source organism: Ceyx cyanopectus (assembly GCA_013401355.1). NCBI lineage: Eukaryota > Metazoa > Chordata > Aves > Coraciiformes > Alcedinidae > Ceyx > Ceyx cyanopectus. The sequence goes on from VYZU01080123.1 coordinate 79,022, forward strand.
AATTACCCTTAAAAACACCACTCAAGTGGAGAAAACTGTGCAGCCAGACCTTATCCTTCAAACTACTGGACATGACCAAAAGAAAATGGAAAATCCTGTTGTTTATTTGTTTTTCTCCTCTCTGATACTCTCCATTTAGTGGGAATTACCTGTTTTCTGGCTCCCCTCTGATGCTGCAGCTTCAGTCATGAGAACCATGAAGCCTGTCACCTCATCTTTCCCCACCTAATGCCCTGGTACCTAGAGGGACATGAGTTTCAAGACCTCATATGGAAATTTCTCAGCCAAAACACATAAAAGAGGTGATTTTTTTTCAATCTACATCATCAGGCTTCTACATCTAGTGCTTCAAGATATGTTTTTCAAGCTCATATACTGAAAGGTAATACCCTTGTGAGCAAGCACCTACCACTTCAGCTCAGCTTGGGATCTAGCTGTGCAGAATTTCCACCTGTCTGGGACTGGAGGGGAATTTCAGCAGCTTCCCATGAAATACAAACAGCATCTGAAAAAGCAGCACAATCACAAATAGCTGAAATTCAAGATAAACATTAAACAAGAATGTTATGAAACTGTCAGAAAATGAAGAAGACTCAACCTCTGCCATAAGCATGTTTTAGGCATGTGAAGGGAATATATATTTAACAAAATGGTCAGAAGCTCTTCAAATCTTTTTGCTGTGATTAGAAAGCTCTACATTGATGAAAATAGTTCTTTTTTTCCAGAAACATTGATTTCAAGGCAACTTGCATCAAGAGCAGAAGAGAGATTTAGTCCAGAGACAAGAAGATTTAGCCTTATTTAAAGCAAATACTGCAACCAAAGTGCCTCAAAGTCCTTAAACTATCCCTTTCTGTCCTGGTGAATGATAATTTTAAACTAATGAAGAGAAATTAATAGCCCAGATTTAAGATGCCCACCTTTAGGAAGNTGGCTAAGTATCAGGCCAGCTTATAAAGAAATAAAAAAGCATATCCTAAGATAATGTACTCCCACGATGAAGGGTATTAGATCTAAAAAGAGTCTGAATGTAGCTATCCATTCAACTGCAAGTGCACAAACCAGCTTCGGTTTGCTTCACCGAGCTCAGCTGGATTTACAACTCCGAGAAGCCAACAAAGACAAAACCGACTTTGCCATCTACTCCACCTGCAAATCCTCTGGAAAATGAAGGTACCATTTTTCCCCCCTCAAGCTTCTTGGTCCTCTTGCTGTGCTTTCAGAGCCACATTTAGAAGGCTGCACCAGGAGGGGGCAGGAGAAAGCCATCCGTGCCTTCCCACGTAGAGAAACCCTGGCAAAACCCAGGGAAAACTTCCCCAAGCTCCCAAGTTTTTTAGCTTCTGTGCTCCTGGCACGATCCCTCATTTACACACGTCAAATGATATGTGCAGAGCACTCCGAGTATGGATTATTTGCAGGCAGAGATCCTGCAAATCCGGGTTTGTAATGCATCCCACGGTGCACGGGCCAGGCTTGCTCTAAAGCCTCCCAGGTTGGTCCAACTTCACTTCCTCCCAGTTAGCAGGAATTTTGACATGGAGATAAATGAGTTTTGGCTGATTTTCTCTCCCAGCCTTTGCACATAAAGACCATCCCGGCCCCGGTGTTTGTCAGCACCTCAAAAGATCGTTGCCACTCTCTGTGCAATAATCACCAGCAATAATTGTGCAGTGGATGGGGTGGAGTGTGGTCTTGCACAGCTCCAGGCAGGGTAGGGAGATGCTGATAAAATGCTACACCAGTCACTTGCACATCATGTGTGACACAGCTGGGAAGGTCTCAAATCTCTCAGGATTTGGGTAAATCTGTCTTTAGAAAAAATATCTTTAGATATTTATCTTTGCAAGGGGGAAGCTGAGACCTGGGGATGCTGGGGAAGACTCCCGTGTTTCAAAACTTCCAGCTTCTGGGAGGGTCAGGGGAAAAAAAACAACCCAACCAAAAAGTAAAAAAACCCCAGTCTTCTCTTGTGGTATTTTGGCATTTCTGCTTTCAATCATAGCCAGAAACCAGAAATGTGAAGGCTTATGAGAATTAAATATGTAAGGAAAAAAAAAATATCAACCAACCTTTGCTGAACAACAAAGACAACTTGGCTCACGTTGGTTTCCAACTATGGGTGAAGGTTCAAGTCACTTACTTCAAAAATACATTACTCATGAATGAGCTTTATTAAGAAACCTTGTGCTCCTATAACTCTTTCCATGTGAGGTTTTCAAGTACTTTATGGAATTAAGCAAAACAACCCTGGGAGGTAGATTAGTTCTAACATCCCCACATTACAGATGGGAAAATTGAACACTAAGCACATCTGTAGGAGAGCCAGAAATAATATTACCTAACCCTCATGTACTGCTTTTCAGCAGTAGATTTTGCATCTTTACAATGGGGGAACCATTATGGTTAATTTCTAAAGAGGCAAAGTCTGGCCAATAGCCAGGTTGAGAGGAGTGAGAGGAGCCAGTTCTTCCCAGGCGTGATAGTCTCAAGGCCTGATTTTACTAACTAAATGACCCAATCATCTTCTCTTTATTATTAAACAATTATGCAAGCAGAAAAAGAAAATTAAAAAAAATTAGAAAGAAAAGACATCAGGCTTGATTTGGGGAAACTAAAAACCTGTTTTCTAATCCTGAGGAATTTCTTGGTTGACTGTATCTCCCGTCCCACTGCTGCACTGCATCTCTGCCTTGCTAGTGAACATGGGAAAATAAGAAAAGGTCAAATCTTTTCACATTAAATATGTGGTTTTACCTGACCACAGACGGCATCAGCAGAAAAATTTAACATCAAAGAAGTCTGTTCTATGGTCCTTTTGATGTTGAAAACCCAAACACAGAGGAGAGAGTTTGAATTTTCACAGAAGTAATGACACGTGAACACAGAAGGGGTCACGATGCTGTTGTTTAAAAAAACTAATTCAAAAATCCACCAGCCTTCTCCCCCAAATAAAACTTCCATTTCCCTTTGATAACCTTTTCCCCTCTTAGAGGAAAAACAAGCTCTCAAGCACTTTTACTGCAAAGCTCTCTTGCACTACACCCAATTGGTGTCTTGTCCCAGAGCAGGTCCCCCAGTGAGTTTGACACTCAACAGAAAAATCAGGAAGATGGTGTTGTCTCCAGAGTCCTCTCCACCTAGATGCACTCTTCTGCTCCAAGAAATCCCCTTTGCTTCCTCTGTGCAATCCCATTATTTCAAGCCCAGAACCAAGAGTCTAAGATCAGGCAGCACAGTGGCTTTTGAACCAATAAGTAAGGCAAGGAGAGCTCACACTCAGTTCTGGGAGGAAGAATTATGACTGAGAAATTCAAGTTCAAGTTGCTTCTCTTAGAACCATTTCTGAGCAAGCAGAGTAACAGGTTAGAGGACACTGCACTGGGCCAGCTGTAATTCTGTATATTGGGAAGAGCTGTGGTGCTTGTCTGCAGAAAAAAATGAATCTGGAGCAACCACATTAATATATTGTAATTATCTAAATTATAATGATTAAGATCGTTCCCTGTGAATTGTAAATATCACCATATAAAGAGACTTTGGGAGGGTCCAAGAGGGGCTGAACTTCAGCCAATCTTTGCAAGGGTTCTGGTGGAGTTACCTGTGGACAGGCAGCAGAAAACTTTCCTTTTTTCATTCAATCAAACATCCTTCCCAAAGGCTAAGCCAAATCCAAGGTGATATTACACTAGAAGAATAACTTAAATGACTTAAAATGAAATTTGAAGCAACAGAAACAAACCCTCACTTCTCTTTTATGCATCTATAATTTTTTTGGTGAGGTCACCTTTTAGCACAGGGTGCAACAGAGTCAAATTCTTTTGCTCTTTGTTATGCCCCAGCTCTCCTGTGTGTATCTGATGAGTCACTTCTTGCTTGTGACATGCCTTCACCACCTGCAAGATTGTCACACTTCTCTGTGGCCCAACGACTGCCTGGGGGTGGTTTATTTGATTATTTTTGGCTTTTTGGTTTCCACTTGCAGAGCCCTTTGAGATGGCTGCGAGGAAATTCTGGCAACCTGTCTTGCTACTCCTCTGAATTTCAGGTAACAGATCCAATTTGAGGGATGTAAAGGTTATTACTCTTGCTGTTCACCTACAGAAACTGACCTTTTACTGTGCTGAAAAGAGCCAGGCTCTGCAGAAACCCATGAGGATGACACAGTGGGTCTCCTCCACTCTGTTGTGAAGGCTGATAAACCCAGAAGACTTCATGTGTGCCTGGCTGCGTGGGAAGACAGAAAACATTATTCCTTTTTCACTCGGGTTAATTTAAGAAAAAAAAAAACAACCCTGATTTTGAACAGCTAAGAGGTTTGCTGTAATCACAATATTTTACTTATTGAACCAATCCTCAGCTTTAACAAATTTGAAGTCAGCACCAGCCATCCATTCAGGGGCCATATGTCAAAGTGCTATTACTTTCCCTTAAAGACAGATGTGGCAATAGGCAAAAAAAGAGGTATTTGAAGATTCTCAGTTAAACCAGTGTCAGCTGAGAAAGGCCTTGGGGTCAGCACCATGTTGTACCACAGCTAGGCACCCGTGCTGAGATCCTTACTAGACAGCATGGCAAAAGCATCTCAGAGACCCAAGCTGGACCTCCAAGCTGCACAGCCCAGGTGGGTCCCCTGTCCAGTGAGGAGAAACACCCTCGTGGTTTAGCTGTCTCCAGTGTGCAAAGCTGTGCTCTCACTTGGCTCTAAAGCACCTCACACTAGGCTGGTGAGTAAGCAGTGACTATCTGCAAGATGGAAAGTGCTGCAGCTCCTGGCAGTGTCAGCATCTCCCCAGAGCTGGGCTGATGTGCTCATTCAAACTCCTGGGGATAAAGCAATTTTTACACAGGGGTTTAGGTGGGAAAGCCTGCAAAGAAAGCAGAGAACAGGAGGGTTTGCCTTTCTCCTCACAGGAGGTGAGGGGTGACTGCTGGGGTCATCAAGGAGATGCATGCAATGTGTTCTTGCAAGGGTCTAGAGTGCTGCTAAAACCCTTGATCAGTCTTACTTTGATTTTTTAATTGAGGATTTTGAGGGTTTTTTTGCTGCTGTGAGGTTGTAATGATGCAACTGAGCAGCCCGTGGGCTGCTAGGGGCTGGAGAACCCAGAAACTGGACACCATGCCCCAGATGCTCCTTCTGAGGTACTGATAGCTGCAGGACAGTCTCAAAGTTAAAATATGATCCCTTTTTACACTAACCCAAAAAGCAACCATAAAAGCAATCTCTCTTCTTCAGTCATCTGGACTGCTGCCGGGATAAAAATGAACAAGAGGTTTCCTTTAAGTCCACTGAGCAGAACCTTGCACCGTTCACATCCCTGAAGGTGATGTGCTCTCATCTAACTAGAGCATCTGCTCATTTATTGTCCCCAGGAGTCATCACCTGGGATTGGGAACATCAGGGTTTTGCCTGAGCGTTCAGCACTAAATTGTTGGCAAATCTTCACCGTTGCATTTTTTTTTCTTATCTAATGATAATTTGATGTATGAGAAACCTGCCGAGTGAAAGCATGACTATTATGTGAGCAAACAATACAGCAGTATGTCCAGTATTATCTGTGAAATGTATTTCAATACCTGTGTGATTAATAATGGATTTGGAAGCACAGTGAAGTATAAATAATCCAGAGCAATATACAAACTTCTGTGAAGGAAAGGGATTAATACCAGAACCAAATGAGGCCCTGGAAAACACAGCACTCAAAATAAATTGGCTAAAATGTGGATCATCCCTCAATGTAATTAAATAATAACTCAAAAGCTCGGTATCAACAACACAGTGGTTTGCTCCAGTAAATAGAAACCAAAGCAAATCAGAAGCAGCCTCGTTGCTTCATAATTCTACCAACCACTTCAACAGGAAAATCCTCTAAGTGTTAGGAAAAAAATTGCTGCTAAGGCTGGGCAGGCTTGTTGTGCAGCACTGTGGGAAGAGAGTTTGGGAGCAGAGGGAGAAGTTCTGTTCTACATATTTTGGTCTTTTGAGCACACATAGAGGAAAAGAAGAGGGCATCATAGTTCTGCAGTCTTCCAATGAGGGCTTGAGAAGAAATTTTATTAAGCACTTCACTACATATGGTTTTCAAACACAGCATCTCTGAAGGCATCTTAAACACCACCAATCACCCAAGTGGGCTGTTTGGAAATACAACTGACCCTGAGAAAATGGTGCCAGAGACCAGAGAGGATGCTGGGCCCTTCCTGACTGTTATTAGCTATTGCTTTAATTGCCCTGGTGATGTCAATTTGCTGGCTTTGCATGATCCCCTTTCTCTCCACTCCACTCTTTTAACACAGAAATATAAGTGTAAATGAAGGAGCCACGGTTTAAAGTGCAAAAAAACTGATGTGACAAAGCAACGTGCACACAAACTAAATTTTGCTTTAAATGATCCAAGAATCGCCTCAAGACAAATTTTCTTTCACTGAGTTAAATGTCATTCACTAAAGGAGAAAATACATAGTGCAAGAGCAAGTCCTTGAAAGGCAAACAGCCTCCTAAACCCACAAACCCAAGCAAATCAAAAGACAACTTGTTCACAGAGATAAAGGGAAGAAAGAGAGAGGAACGTTTTTAACAACGACTTTTTTCATTCCCTCTTTTTAATCTAGTATCAGTATCAAGAGCTGAATGGGGAGGGCCTTTGAGCAGCACCTGCATGGGCCAGCAGTGAAGGTCACATACCAACCTACAAATCTCTCCCCCCTGGCACTGGAGAGACAGGGTTACATTCCTCCCTTTGTACCCACAGCAAGTGGCTTCAAGTCCATGTCCAAGTCTAAATAGTCATGAGCTGTAACCCAATCATAACTGGGGACTTCTGTACTCTGGCTGGCAGTGGAAACCAGAGACTGCAGCTCTCCAGTCTTTCCTGCACCCCTGAGTGTCCTCCTCCAGCTCAGCTTTTTCCCTTCCCTGCTAGCAACACCAGCTCTGATTCTCTCAGCCTGGCACCAGCCTGTTGGGAGACCTGGGCAATTAAGTGTTCAGCAAAAAAAAACTAACAAAACAACCCAACCAACAACTTTCAGCAACTTTCTTAAGGAGGGCCGTGGGCTGGAGTAGGGGAGTAGGTTCCTTTCACCAGGTTCAATTGCATGAGAGCCTTGGAAAACTTTCTGGCAGTTTGCTGCAAGGTTATTGAAGCAATTCCTGCATGCTTCAGTCCCTTCTCTCTTCTTTTTGAAGCAAAAGCTTAATGAAGGCAAGTGGGAGAAAGAACTTTCTGTCACCCTTGCTGACCTGTTTTGACTTTTAAAAAGGAAAGTGATAGTGTGCTTGAAGGGTATTTTTACCACTGCTGCTGAGCAGCTCAGCAAAAAGCTGTGCATTTCTTCCACAGCTTTAAAATCACAGGCAATGACATCCCCAGCAACATACAGAGAAGCTGCTCAGCACTTGTTCTACCACAATTATTCTGCAGTGGTACACAAAATGCCTTTTTTTTTTCCTTTTTCACTATGCTGAGACTCACCCCAGTAAATCCCTTTGTTGAGGGCTGTTGGAAATATCTCAGGTGAAAAAATATATACTGCAGTCCTCTAGCTTTTTTAATTAGTGGATGGTGTAATCTGGGGTAACAGATTGTATTTAGTTGAAAAAGAAATGCCAAAGACGAAGGGATTAGCTCATATTAATATTTTGGAGGACTTTCTAAGCAAGCACACAAAGGGAACAGAGTGCTAATTGGCTCCAGCACACTCCCAGCCCATGCTGCCTTCCTCTGCCCAGGCTCTTTTCGTGGGGTACCTCACAGAAGATGTTTGCCTTGGGAAAAGAAGGGGACCTCAGATAAGCTCTGAAAGCCATTCTGCAGGAGTGAGGGTTCATTCTGCTCATGTGAAGAGTAAGAAGCCACCTTCAGACAGGGCTGGCTGCAAGAGTCACAAGTGCTATGGACAGTCTGTGCTTAGCAAGACACCACTGTGGACCTGGAGACCCAAAAACTGACCTTTAAGTGCTTGCCAATATCTGGGAGATAACACTTATTCTTCTGACAGCCATCACACTGGGAACCTGTTGCCTCAAGCAGACACTGTGCTCACACAATGGGTCTCCTCCCCCAAAACATTGGTGCCATGATGCTGTTGACAGTCCCATTATGGAAACACAGCCAGAGCTGCCAGTCTTTAAAAGGAGAGTTCTGTGCACTGCACGTGTGTGACAGGCACTCCAGCCCTGAGAGGGCAACGTGGCTAAACCTAGGTGCACCAGTGACTTCCATGGGTGCCTGTGGTTCTCCAGAGACAAGGCCATTCAGTCTGAGTAGGATCATTGGAGTTTCACAACACACCCACTCTTCCCAAACAGCTGACTTGTGCTGGGAGCTGTACTGTTAAGTGGTGACATACAGGAATCCTAGAACATGTCACTTTATCTGGCAGTCCACAGCTAAAGCCCTCTTTCCTCTCAGTTATGGATTAAAACACAGCTATTGGGTATTTAAGAGATTGCAGAGCCTCCTTGCCTCACAGATGATCTTTAAGAGCACTTAAAGCTAACATGGGGTCTTGGAAGTGTTTAGCTGCAGCACAGGAAACCATGGAGAAACTGAAGATCAGCAGAAAAGTTTAAAGACAGAATTGTTCTTCCAGGCAAACCACCCACTTCCCAAACATCATGGAGGTACAAGGCATCTGCTGTGCAAAGTTTTCCATACGCCCATGACAGAATTAAATATACGGCCACACGTGAGGATAAAGCAGCAAAAACCCAAAGCACTTGGAGTCCTCGCTGCAGAAACTCCCAGGCAGCTAATGAAGATCTCACCAAATAAGCCAGAGCCACTATTTCCAGATCTAGATGCAGCATTTTCCTTAAACTTTTAATATATCAATAGGAAATGACAGCTATTTTCCCTTGTGTTGTTCTAAATCCCAATAAACTACACACAAATATTCGATATGCCAAGATTTTTCAGGCGAATTCTGGCTCATCAAAATCCCCAACCCTGTCATTTCATTAATATTACTCAAATTAGCCATTATGCAGTGGGTGAGGTGGCAAAGTACCTAACGTCATCACGGCATAATATTGTCAAGCAGTGTTGTGACAACTTCAGCATTTTAGTAAAAAAAAGAAGAGTTTAGCCCATCTTGGGCTGATTGGATTGACAGCAGCCAATTATTGGGTAGTCAGATAAAATTTGAACGTGTCCAGATGCAACTGAAGTAGGAATGGCAGCTATTAAAAATAGCTTTCAAGACAAGCAGCAACTTCCCAGGGTTGTTAAGTAAGTTATCTCCTGGATGTTATTGACAGTTGTCTTTGCAATATCACCAGCCATAGCACATCATTAGAGTGTGATGCTTTTCAATATTTCAGGAGATATAAATTAGCCTTTCAAGAAAGGTTCATGACCCTAATTTCATTTTCTCCACATAAATCCAATGCAATGTCCTCGGAATAGATAATGAAGATCTACAGCTCACCTGAGGAATCATTTAAAAGCCCATTAATCATCTTTAAAATACATTGTGGTGACATGTATTACCAGACTGTCCTCCTAGAGAACTGTATGTAAGATATTCCTGGCATGCAGATTACACAACCCTGCCATCAAACTTGGTCTCTCTTTACTGGAAGATGTGGAAACTGGAATATCAGACTCGAGGGGGAAAAAAACAACAACTTTTGATTTGCAGTGTCCCAGGATAACTGTGGGGAACAGAAAAGGAGAGCAGAATAGTTGAGATAAGGTTGACCAGGAAAAAAAGGCACACAACTTATGCATAGGGGCCTGATGGGAGGAGAAATATTTCTTGTGAAATAACATGTTCTAATGTAACTAAAGGTACATTTAAAAAAATCATTACCTCAGTTGATCTCTGTCTGTGCAAGGCAGCTCTCAGCTGCTTGAAAACTCCTGTCCATTGGGTGCAGAAAGGCTCCCTACCAAGAACATTTAGCAATTCCACCAGTGAAAGAAACATTAATGGTGGAACAGAAGCTAACTTCATTTCAGCACAACTGGACAAAATTAGTCCTGGTACAAAGCAAGTTTCTGAAGAGTAACAAATTACATAGAGTTGAAATATTCGAATGTTGTCAGTTAAAAATAACTTGAAATTAATACCTTTGTAACATCAGTCATCTGTAAATTGTCTGTTTCAACACTTCTCTGAAGTTGATAATTATACACGAGCCATAGTCTTGCTCTGAACTGAAGTTACATTTCAGTACAAACCAGAGCACCACAATTATGTCCAATTTCCAGCATCATTTCCTAATAGTCCCTGCATTAAAAAAAAACATTAGTAGCTGTTACTAAATGCCAGCTGTTGTCAGAAGTGAAGAAGATGTACATTTTGAGTCTTCACCACTTAGGATGTTCTCTGCTACTCAGTTCCTCTGACATATGCAGATATTTATGGGCTGAGTCCAGTGATCTTCCAGAACTGGAAGTTGAGCTGCACTAGATGTTGATGACTAACAAATTGATCATGATTAAAAGCAGAGTCCTGTAATGAAAATTAGCCTTGAGCTTAACTGAGGGGCTGTGGCCATTCTGACTTACTGAAAGTCATTCTAACTGCCAGTAAAATTAGAAAATCATTTACTTTCAAGCTGAGTTGTTCATCAAATTCCTTTGCTGTATTTAGACTATCTTCCTTTTATATATTATATATATTTATAATATATAAAAATTCATGTATTATCCTCCTTTTTATACCTTATCTGCCTTTTTATAGATCCTTAACTCTCTGGAACCCCAGGAACTCTTTGTCCAACGTCAACATTTTCTGGTGAGCACAATCCCAGGTAACTGTTCAGCTCTGATGGGCTGTGGTTGATTAAAGATAATTTCCCTCTGGTCTTCATGCATTTCTGCTGTGTGTGAGGCAGGTAGTAGGTCTCTGACAGAAATGCAAGCCTGGCTAGGAAGTTATTGAACATAGACTCATCAAGTGAACAGATTCATATAGAATAGACCTCAGAAGCAGAATTAAAAAAAAAAGGAAAGGAAGGAGTAACCCGTTGATAACAAAATTGACCAAGGAGGATGAGAAAATAACCAGACCNTGAGGAATCATTTAAAAGCCCATTAATCATCTTTAAAATACATTGTGGTGACATGTATTACCAGACTGTCCTCCTAGAGAACTGTATGTAAGATATTCCTGGCATGCAGATTACACAACCCTGCCATCAAACTTGGTCTCTCTTTACTGGAAGATGTGGAAACTGGAATATCAGACTCGAGGGGGAAAAAAACAACAACTTTTGATTTGCAGTGTCCCAGGATAACTGTGGGGAACAGAAAAGGAGAGCAGAATAGTTGAGATAAGGTTGACCAGGAAAAAAAGGCACACAACTTATGCATAGGGGCCTGATGGGAGGAGAAATATTTCTTGTGAAATAACATGTTCTAATGTAACTAAAGGTACATTTAAAAAAATCATTACCTCAGTTGATCTCTGTCTGTGCAAGGCAGCTCTCAGCTGCTTGAAAACTCCTGTCCATTGGGTGCAGAAAGGCTCCCTACCAAGAACATTTAGCAATTCCACCAGTGAAAGAAACATTAATGGTGGAACAGAAGCTAACTTCATTTCAGCACAACTGGACAAAATTAGTCCTGGTACAAAGCAAGTTTCTGAAGAGTAACAAATTACATAGAGTTGAAATATTCGAATGTTGTCAGTTAAAAATAACTTGAAATTAATACCTTTGTAACATCAGTCATCTGTAAATTGTCTGTTTCAACACTTCTCTGAAGTTGATAATTATACACGAGCCATAGTCTTGCTCTGAACTGAAGTTACATTTCAGTACAAACCAGAGCACCACAATTATGTCCAATTTCCAGCATCATTTCCTAATAGTCCCTGCATTAAAAAAAAACATTAGTAGCTGTTACTAAATGCCAGCTGTTGTCAGAAGTGAAGAAGATGTACATTTTGAGTCTTCACCACTTAGGATGTTCTCTGCTACTCAGTTCCTCTGACATATGCAGATATTTATGGGCTGAGTCCAGTGATCTTCCAGAACTGGAAGTTGAGCTGCACTAGATGTTGATGACTAACAAATTGATCATGATTAAAAGCAGAGTCCTGTAATGAAAATTAGCCTTGAGCTTAACTGAGGGGCTGTGGCCATTCTGACTTACTGAAAGTCATTCTAACTGCCAGTAAAATTAGAAAATCATTTACTTTCAAGCTGAGTTGTTCATCAAATTCCTTTGCTGTATTTAGACTATCTTCCTTTTATATATTATATATATTTATAATATATAAAAATTCATGTATTATCCTCCTTTTTATACCTTATCTGCCTTTTTATAGATCCTTAACTCTCTGGAACCCCAGGAACTCTTTGTCCAACGTCAACATTTTCTGGTGAGCACAATCCCAGGTAACTGTTCAGCTCTGATGGGCTGTGGTTGATTAAAGATAATTTCCCTCTGGTCTTCATGCATTTCTGCTGTGTGTGAGGCAGGTAGTAGGTCTCTGACAGAAATGCAAGCCTGGCTAGGAAGTTATTGAACATAGACTCATCAAGTGAACAGATTCATATAGAATAGACCTCAGAAGCAGAATTAAAAAAAAAAGGAAAGGAAGGAGTAACCCGTTGATAACAAAATTGACCAAGGAGGATGAGAAAATAACCAGACCTTCGGGTTTGGCCCAGAAGAGGTAACCAGAGACTAGAGGAGGAAATGCCCTGTAGGGTTAGACTTGAAGTCTGAAAGAGTACAAGGGGTTTGTGCTTCACTGAATCATCGTTTGGGTTTATAAAAGTTAAATCTGGGGCTGTGCACTCAAATTATTTCTTTGTGTCTGTAGAGACCACTTGAACATAAGTAAATTCCAGAATTAATCACTTCCCATTTTGACATTGCCTTAACTCCAATTGTTTCCAGCATGGCTCATTTTCATAGGTCACAGCAACAAACTTCCTCCAGACTTTCCTTCAGGTAAAATCTTGTAAAATTATAGGAGCATAAGGCATAGATTTAGACTGGAGGAAAAAACCTAAACTAATATAGAAAGATAACCACAAATGGAGATAGTAGGACAGCTACAGACTGCTGTTTAATTACATGTTTGTAATTATCTCAACAGCATCATTTGCTGCTGGGTACAAAATTCTCTGGTGAAATGCATCGGGTGTCCTGCCTGAACAGAGATGCAGATCTCTGTGAGGGTTACATTGCTGTCTTATTTCAGTAGATGGCTTTATGCTCCAAAAATCAGAGGTTTAAAATTGCCTGATGAACGACACGAGGTAAGTTCTCATCACTGAAAACTGCCAGAAGTCTCATTTTTCACCAGTGATGAGAGGTTCCCATAGAGATTGTGTGGTTTATATAGATAGCAGCATGGTAGCATGGCAAAGGTGAACACAGGTAATGTCTCAAAAGCAGAAGCCATGTCCAAAAGCTGGATATGCAATGTCATAATTTCAATTTCCTGGTCTAATGAGCACTTACAGACTCAAGATGCTGCTGCTTGATGTCTTTTTCAGGAGACAACTGACACTGAAGAAAGCCAAATTTCAGAAGATGGAAGAAAATAATAACCAGTGACTATATGTCAACTTGATGCTCCAGAGCTTGTACTGAAAATAAATGTCATTTATTATTTATGCTTTTATAGGATTTGTTTGCAGATGGAGATGTGGTGCAATTTTTCTAAGTAGCCAGAAGAGTAAAGACAAAATGACAAGTTGGGTTATTCAATATGATGATGGAAATCCTGATGTTTTAAAGCAAAGAGAAAAGTAAGAAACATATAATTTGGGGAGAATAAGCCACTGAGTTACTGAGAGGTGAAACAAGAGCTAGAGCTGGTGACAGCAGCACAAACCCCCTACATTTTCTTTTCATGCTCTGCACAGTCAGCTGCAAGAACCAAACATCCTCTTATATATTCTAAGTCAACTTTATCAAGCTTAACTGACTTTATTCAGATATCTGAGTGCAGGTCAGATAGCATCAGCTCCTTTCCCATCACCAATTAGTCAAATTCAATATTATGTCAACAACTCTTCTTGCTGTTGCACTTTCATTTGCATGTCAACTTCTGCTGATTGACTTCTAGAGGCTCTCAGTTTATTCCCACACATTCTGAATTACAAAGCAAATTTCTTTCAATCCAATCACTTTCAGGGTTTCTGTTTATCAATATAATTTCAGAAATTATTAAATTTCTGGTTGGATCTGGGGTTCTCATCTGTATTTTTCTTTTTCCTCTGCTGGAAACAGAAGATCCAGGTAGACTTTAAATCATTACTGCCTTTGCTTACTGAAACAAAGTCTGTAACAGCACCAACTCTGGCTGGTTCACTGACCTTTATGGAAGAAATGTGTCCAATTTTCCATGTAGAAATACCTGGGATCAACCACTATGAATATTTGCATTTCCACCATACACCAGGAACTTCCATTTTTCTCTGAAAAAACAATTTTTCGGAGGGGGAGAGCTATTGCTAACAACAGAAAGGAAGGTGACCTCCAGGCAACTATGACTTCCCCAGGGGCAAAGTGCTTGGGAAACCCTTCCAAAGTGGCAGAGATACCATGAATTGCACGTGGCAAAGACCTAAAAGAAATCCTGAATGACCAGAGGAGTCAGCTGGTGTAGTATTAGATATATGGAGAGAAAAATACATGCATATCTGCACACTATGTTCTCATCCAGGGGGTCTCTGAAAGCTCTACCACATGTACTAGAAATTATTTGCAAGCCTAAGGCTTTCAAACAATCCTAACATCTCTTTAGCCTTTCTTAAAAGTAGCCTTAAAAGGCACTTAAAAGCAGTGCCAGCATTTTTCAAGATCACATTTAATTAGTGTATTAGCCTGCCAACTTTTGGGGACAGGGATCACCTCTTTTTAGGACTCTAAAGGAGCCTTAGTTCACAGACATACCACTCTTGGATGGTTATATTTGTTATTATAATATAAATCCATATGAGCAGTGGTTAAGAATAATATCTTTTTATCAATGGCTTCAAGTCTGTAACTCAGCTGAAGATGAATTTTGTATTGGATTTTGTATTCTAATTTATTACAAAGTTCACTGGCTGGCTGAAGTTACAAAGCAAGTAAAAATGTTTATAGGGAAATATAGAAGTAAAGAAGTTCAGCTTCTGAATTAACACCTCCAAAACTAAGAAATTAAACTCTAAAAAACTAAAAGCTGAGAGGAGCCTTAGGGAATTAGATGGTCAGCTGTCATTCATTGTCTGAATTTCCTCTACTCAGGGTAGACTGTCAGGGTCATATTTTTATCTTTATACATTGGTGAATTTGGGGAACAAATTTCATGCTTTTGTGCTTTAGGGGAAAAATGGGGTGTATATAGATTATATATCCATATACATTTATATATATATAGATAGATAGATTATATATCTATATACATGTATATATGTGTAGTATATAATAAATATAAATATAAATATATGTGCATATATATTATTTTTTTCCTTGACAAAGACAAAACCTGGAAGAACAGCACTGGTATAAAAAAACCCTTTGTGTTACAAGGATACACCACGTTTGAAAGATGGGAAATAAACCAGTTCTTGATCCTGGCAATTTTCATCATGTAGCCATAGGTAAGAAATAGTTTCCAACCACACCTTTCCAGCATATGGAGACACCAGCATGTTTTATGGAATTTTCTGATGGTTGAGCCAGCATTAGCAGAGCCTCATATTGCATTGGTTCACTATTTTTATGACCTCCAATCTCTCAATTTCTTTAGTTCTTGTAGTACACCGAATAACTATTGGAAGCAAGTTCATCTTTTCTATGATAGAAACACTAAAATACAGATCCCTTGGGATAATCTGTATTTCTAAGATGGAAAGATGATATTCAAAGACATGCATGATGGATGTCTACCTGCCACTAAGAACAGATGGACTCTGGATGTCTACTCCCTATTTGAGCTTTTGAATGGCTCTTTCTTGTCAGTTTTATGGCTTTGTAATTTCAAAGCTATTGGATCTTTTTTTTTCAGGATAGGCCTATCATTTGTCCATGATTAAGAGTCTTTATATCCCTAGAGTATCATGTCCAAAAGCCATGAACTGAAGCTGCTCTTCTGATCACCTAGTCAAGGGAGAGGATCCAAGAGTTCAGAGAACCAGCTCCAGAGAAATGCAGACATATAAAGGACTGATTTTTAAGCAAACTTGAATGAAGATATTCAGCAAGTGACCTAAAAAATCAGAGCACAACTTTTACACCAAAGAAGTACACCTGAAAATGTTATTACCCCAACAAAATAATCATGGTACCTTAGTTATGAAAATATATAGGCTAGTATTAATTTCTCAATTCTAACATATTATAAATAACAGAGAGCTGGTATTTTAAGGCTGAATTTTACCAGACCTTCAGATATTGTTAGGAAAAACAAGATCCTCAATGTACCCACAGCTGCAAACCTCAGGATTAAATTAAGTCAAATGCCAGAGGAAAACTGCACCAGGATGAAGCCCTTGAAGAACAAAAAAGCCTTTGAGGTTAGCAGCAATCTTTTTGCTTCGTGGCAAGATGGATTCTTGGTCTGGCTTCAGAAAGGTGTGTTCAAGTTTCCTACCATTCCTAAGCAAGGGTGTCCCACAGAGCACCTGAGCCCCCTCTGATTCTCTCCCAGCCAGGACAGCAGGTGGGTAAGGTAGAGCAACGAGGCAATTTGCTTCATGGCTGGAAGAAACTGTCACATGCTTGCACAAGCAGAAGAAATTGCACCTAGAGGCATGTCTTTCAGGTGCCTCAGTCTGCTGCTAACTAATCTTATATTAGCTAATCTGAACGGGCATCTTCAGTTCCTCCAAAGGTCAGCACACAGAATAAATGCAGAAGAAAAGATGTCAAGATTCTGGCTTTGCTGAGAGGTTACAGCAGAAAGCATTGGCAGTGTCATCTGTGGTACTTTATCTTTGAGACTAAACAAGGCAGACAAATAGTAAATGGGATAGTTAATATATCTACTGGACCAATTAAGCTACTTGCTGGTATCTTTATTATCAGTCATAATTCACTGAAGCTGAGTGCAATCAAATCTTCAACACCACTTAGCTTTTGTATGGTGCTTTTCGCCAGTGCTGTTCATCAGCACCTAGCAGTTTATAGATGAAAAAAAAAAGTGTTTCATTATCACATTTTAACAGGTAAAATGATAGCTGAGACAAAAGAGAGAAAGTGACTTGCTGAAGGTCATTCAACAGGCAGAGCTGGGAATAGCCAGCAAGTCTCATGAATCCCCATGCAATGTTCTTGCCATCAGATAGCAGGGTCCTTCACAGTAACTCACTGTTCGTCTGCTCTTTCAGCAGCCTGCCACAAATTACATTCCTCACTCCAGATAACTCTGTCCTTATATGTTGGAGGAGATAAATACTGGGAGTGCGTGGAAAAACTAGGTTTCATCTGCCATGAAAGTAGCTTAGAAACAGACAGTCAATCTCAGGCAACCAGCAGGTAAAAGGAAAGTCCTTCCCTCCCTCGTTTATCAGAGGCTGAATAAGGTCACAGAGTGAGTTATCACGAATGACTTTGATCTCTGTCTTTTCCTCTCAAGGCCTGAATTTAAAGCCAGCACTACAGCAAAGCAAGCAATGAGGTGGACAAGAGAAGTCTCAGAAAACTCACATTTGGACAACCATCCATTTCCAAGCATTCAAAAGCAACACAACATTAGGCCACAATTGGATTTCTTTGCTTGCTTTTTTTTTTTTTTTCCAGCCAGATGCACATGGAAGAGAAATGTGAAAGTTAATTCTTGGCCATCTCAATAGGTATTCTTTAATAGGTGTTGAAATAAAAGTTACCATTTCCTGCTCCTTAAGGGTTCTTAGAATTAGGCTTCCAGCCATAGGCTTAGCTAAAATCCGTGGAATCCAATTAAAACTGTACCTAAAAGTCTAGACTGAATTATCTTTTCATGAACTATTGGTAGCAGGAATTAGAAGTTTGTATTGAGCTTCTGTTGAAAAAAAAAAATCTATTGCTGGTGACAAGAGAGAAATTAATCTTCTGAAGTAACATCTGATGGACATGAACAGAATACACCTGAAAGACAATTGTCTAGTATGTTTTTCAGTTGCACTGAAACTCTTGCACTGTCACAGTCTATATAGATAATCTACATAACTGGGAGACTTTTCCAAAATTTACTCATTTTCTTGCATTCTGGCTATTCTACCCTAGTCATTGGCCACTTAAATTCCTTGAAGAATCCACAGTTTTTATTGCAAAGCTCTAGTTACACCCCAGCAGAAAAAATTCCTCACTGAAATTCCCCTGAATGCACTTTAAAGCAATTATTTTCACTTTGCTAAAAAGCAAAGCTGTGCTATATAATTCTTGCACCTCTACAGCTAAGACACAGCCTCCAAAATAAAGCAGTAAACAAATCATTTTGTTCATGAAATACAGATATAACATATAGCTACATCTGTAAATACTGATTTAAAAGTAAAATAAAATTAAAAAACCCAACCCAACATAAAGCTGACAGAGGTATAGAGCTGAATATCAAAGAGCAAAAGCAAATATAGTAACAATTATATTAAAATGTGTTAATAGCCAATATCCTTTTGAAAGGTACCTCAGAGTTTCCTCAGCATTCTTTCTCTTCAGCCATATCAAACCAATCAGATGACTTCCAACAAAGTTATAGGAAACATCTTAAAATATATTACAACATAAAGCATCTCCCATCAGGCAGGGAGACACACCAGGAATCATAAAAAAAAAAGAGGCTATTTCTACTCCTGAAGGTTTTCATGCTTTAAAATACTGTTTGTGTTCCATTCTGCAGGGGAGGAGAAATTGATTTTAATAATAATATTTTTCTAAGCTCTGAGAAATACTTGAGAAAAATCTGTCATTTCTGAATTAGGAGCACACGGGATGTTTCTCAGTGAAGTCCTAGAAACAATCCAGCTTTTAAAACCAGAACATTTAGAATTCCAACCTTAAAGATCAGAGGATTTCAGTCATCAGAGCTCTCACCAGTGATTTTCACAGGTGAGTCCTGCTCAGGTGAATCCCCAGCCAACATATTACGGGGAAGGAAAGTACATCCCTGACTGCTGCCTGAACTGTTCTGGAAGCAGTTTCAGAACACAGAAATGAAGCTGCTGATCACAGAGGCATGAAAAATACACTTATTCACTTGACTGAAATTTATGAAGTGTGCAGCACCACTTAGTGTACCACCAGCAGCCCCGATGTAGACGTTTGCACGTGGACACGGCCACGAACGTTACATCCCCACCTGCTATTTCCCTCCCAACCTCCCTAAACAAACAGCTCCACTGCAATGCTATTAAAAAGATATCTAGATATCTAGATATTAAAACGAACAGCACTGACACGAAACCCTCGAGCTACTGATCAAATGGATTAAAGTGATTTCTTCTAATAAAAGGACACGCAATTAAAACACAGCCCTTGAATACAAGTCATTAGATGAAGAGGGATGCATAATTGTGTCTGCTCGTTCTAAAAGTACTGAGCAACATCCAACTTCTTTTAGATAGTATTATTCCTACACAAACAAGTCAGCAAGGGCAGCTTTTGGCTCCTGTAGGTTGCTGGTTAGGATCTCTCTGGGTTTAGGGGAGAGCCAGTGCAGATGAACTTGTGGGTTCTCTCCAGCTGAATGTTCCTTGCTTTGCCATTTGTGTTTATCAGGGGTAGCTGTTTGGATCTGGATTTGGATGGGCAGCTCTAGGCAATAAGAGGTGACCTACCTGTCTGTTGGGTTTATTTGATCACAGATGCCACTGCTATTAACAGAGTGAGTGCCCGTGCTTAATTCACAACCTACTTGTGGTTGTGAATCTGGTCTGGTTGAAAGTTAATTTTGGTTACATATAATGTATCAGAGGAAGGGGTATTGAAAACAAGCAGGCAAAAGATCAGCTAGAGAAGGAAAAAGCAATAATCCATCTCTTAATGCACTAATCTCTCATTAAAATCTTTAGAAAGAGCTTCTATAGAAGGATATCTATTTATTTCTAAAATGACATTAGTGTCCTTTTCATCTTCCAATGGCAAATGCAACAAATCATTCCCAGAAATAAAAGAGCTGAATGACAGGATTTTATTACAAAAGGAGTCACTGACCCTCTAATTAGCAAACCAAGGATTATGCTTAGGGCAGATGAACCCCCTAAAGTGTGAGCAGTAGTTTTTCCCTCCTTCTATCAGGAAAAGGAAAAGTTTAGGTCATCCGAGGGAAATCAAGGAAGCAGAGAAAAAAAAAAAGACAATGATTCCCCCTTTTTTTTTTTTCCTCTTCCAAAAACAACCTGGCCTTTCCCAAGCTGGGGCGGGTCCCAGCACAGGGTGGGGGGCGTGTGTTGCCCCTGCACCGAGCCCCCCTCACCCAACAATTACCCTCTGTTCATATTTGATATACAGCCAAAGCTCTTCTGTGAGGAAAACGAGCAAACCACCTATAAAAAAAAAAATAAATAAACTGCTTTTCAAGAACATCCATCACTGGAAGGGGTTGATTTCTTGTCCTCAAACAACCCTGTTTCCTCGGGCTCCTTGGGTTGCCTCTGTATCGCACACAAACCCATATTGGGGGGTTGCTAGATGGTGTGATCTGTTTTGTCAGCCTCATTCACTCTCTGGTTTTCTCTCTCTTGCACTGGCACAGGGTGCCTGCCTGTGAAACCGAGGAAGGACTAAAGTGACCCATATTGCTGTTGTGACACTAGCAAACCACACATATTAATACCGCAGCATCTAGCGTGGCACTAATAGTTGGATTATTAGTGGCTGAACAAGCAGACTTAGGCAGCCTTTATTAGGCTAATGAACAGATTTTTCCAACCAGTGTCCCTAATCACCGTGCCTGCCTGCAGTAAAACTGCATGAATAACTGTTAAACCAGATACAATTAAGGTCCTCACTGGGATTAGAGCTACGGAGCGGCTGTTCCCAGGCACCTAGATCCCTGTTTCCTAATTCTAGTTAATAGGAGACCTTCTGCCTGCTTTCTGCCTTAAGCCAGTGAACGAGAAGGCAGGGGGAGGGAAGGGGAGGGGGGTGCGAGGGGTAGAAAAACCCTTTGCAGAATATCAGATCCTCTCTCCTAACCTTTCCTGGCTGAATAGAGACGGATTGTGAATCGTGCAAACCTAACATCTTCTAGAACAATGAGGCCCTTCAGCGATAACAAAAGTACTAATCATAATAGTAGGCAGCTCCAGCCCCTTTCTATCATGTGCAAACAGTTGGGGCAGAATATGAAATTGCTTTAGAAATAGATACTGACTTTTTCCCCCCCCTCTCCCTTTCACTTGCCTACTAAGAATAGCCTAATTTATTCATGCTTTTATTTGGCAACAGAAACTAGGCTGACCTGCCTCTCTTTTTTTATTCACACAGATAAAAGGGCTTTGGCAAAAAGGCAGAGGACACTCTCTGCATTTAAAGGTGTCTAGTGTTGCTCTCCAAAGGAATGACAGAATGGTTACTGCTTCTTTCATTGGTCCTCCTCTGCTCTCTGGCCTTCATCTCTTTTCTCTCCGACTTTCTTTGGGGCTGTTCAAGCCATAAAACTAGGTTAAATCTGGGGCGGAGGGGAGGGGAGAGAGTAAAAGAAACTCAAGTGCCTTCAGCATCTCGTTGGGAATAGTGTGGCACTGTGAGGCTACAGAGGTCCTATGTGTAACTCCCAGTCTCGGAGCTCGGGGAAGAGAGCATGATTTAGAGATTTTTGTGGAGAGTGTGTGTGTTTGGCAGGGGAGAAAGGGGAGGGGGGAGGGNCATTTGTGTTTATCAGGGGTAGCTGTTTGGATCTGGATTTGGATGGGCAGCTCTAGGCAATAAGAGGTGACCTACCTGTCTGTTGGGTTTATTTGATCACAGATGCCACTGCTATTAACAGAGTGAGTGCCCGTGCTTAATTCACAACCTACTTGTGGTTGTGAATCTGGTCTGGTTGAAAGTTAATTTTGGTTACATATAATGTATCAGAGGAAGGGGTATTGAAAACAAGCAGGCAAAAGATCAGCTAGAGAAGGAAAAAGCAATAATCCATCTCTTAATGCACTAATCTCTCATTAAAATCTTTAGAAAGAGCTTCTATAGAAGGATATCTATTTATTTCTAAAATGACATTAGTGTCCTTTTCATCTTCCAATGGCAAATGCAACAAATCATTCCCAGAAATAAAAGAGCTGAATGACAGGATTTTATTACAAAAGGAGTCACTGACCCTCTAATTAGCAAACCAAGGATTATGCTTAGGGCAGATGAACCCCCTAAAGTGTGAGCAGTAGTTTTTCCCTCCTTCTATCAGGAAAAGGAAAAGTTTAGGTCATCCGAGGGAAATCAAGGAAGCAGAGAAAAAAAAAAAGACAATGATACCTCCTTTTTTTTTTTTCCTCTTCCAAAGACAACCTGGCCATTCCCAAGCTGGAGCTGGTCTCAGCACAGGGTGGGAGGTGTGTGTTGCCCCTGCACCGAGCCCCCCTCACCCAACAATTACCCTCTGTTCATATTTGATATACAGCCAAAGCTCTTCTGTGAGGAAAACGAGCAAACCACCTATAAAAAAAAAAATAAATAAACTGCTTTTCAAGAACATCCATCACTGGAAGGGGTTGATTTCTTGTCCTCAAACAACCCTGTTTCCTCGGGCTCCTTGGGTTGCCTCTGTATCGCACACAAACCCATATTGGGGGGTTGCTAGATGGTGTGATCTGTTTTGTCAGCCTCATTCACTCTCTGGTTTTCTCTCTCTTGCACTGGCACAGGGTGCCTGCCTGTGAAACCGAGGAAGGACTAAAGTGACCCATATTGCTGTTGTGACACTAGCAAACCACACATATTAATACCGCAGCATCTAGCGTGGCACTAATAGTTGGATTATTAGTGGCTGAACAAGCAGACTTAGGCAGCCTTTATTAGGCTAATGAACAGATTTTTCCAACCAGTGTCCCTAATCACCGTGCCTGCCTGCAGTAAAACTGCATGAATAACTGTTAAACCAGATACAATTAAGGTCCTCACTGGGATTAGAGCTACGGAGCGGCTGTTGCCAGGCACCTAGATCCCTGTTTCCTAATTCTAGTTAATAGGAGACCTTCTGCCTGCTTTCTGCCTTAAGCCAGTGAACGAGAAGGCAGGGGGAGGGAAGGGGAGGGGGGTGCGAGGGGTAGAAAAACCCTTTGCAGAATATCAGATCCTCTCTCCTAACCTTTCCTGGCTGAATAGAGACGGATTGTGAATCGTGCAAACCTAACATCTTCTAGAACAATGAGGCCCTTCAGCGATAACAAAAGTACTAATCATAATAGTAGGCAGCTCCAGCCCCTTTCTATCATGTGCAAACAGTTGGGGCAGAATATGAAATTGCTTTAGAAATAGATACTGACTTTTTCCCCCCCCTCTCCCTTTCACTTGCCTACTAAGAATAGCCTAATTTATTCATGCTTTTATTTGGCAACAGAAACTAGGCTGACCTGCCTCTCTTTTTTTATTCACACAGATAAAAGGGCTTTGGCAAAAAGGCAGAGGACACTCTCTGCATTTAAAGGTGTCTAGTGTTGCTCTCCAAAGGAATGACAGAATGGTTACTGCTTCTTTCATTGGTCCTCCTCTGCTCTCTGGCCTTCATCTCTTTTCTCTCCGACTTTCTTTGGGGCTGTTCAAGCCATAAAACTAGGTTAAATCTGGGGCGGAGGGGAGGGGAGAGAGTAAAAGAAACTCAAGTGCCTTCAGCATCTCGTTGGGAATAGTGTGGCACTGTGAGGCTACAGAGGTCCTATGTGTAACTCCCAGTCTCGGAGCTCGGGGAAGAGAGCATGATTTAGAGATTTTTGTGGAGAGTGTGTGTGTTTGGCAGGGGAGAAAGGGGAGGGGGGAGGGCTGAAAAAGGTCTTGTGTTAACCCTTCTTTTATCTTTGCACCACAAGAGCTGCTGCTCGGCAAGAGAAACACCTTGCATACCACAAGGAATCCACACGAGTATACATCCCCCTTACGTCAGAGACAGCAGAGCCCTCCCAGAGGCAGCCAGGCAGTTACACCCAGGACAGATAACAACCAAGTTAATTGCTAAGTACAGACACAGGGACCTTTCAAGCTGGACAAAACCCCTGTGTCTCCAAACAGAGCTTCGGTGCCTGCCCGAGCATCCCCTTGGATGAGCAAAGAGCAGGGTTATCTGCCGTCGGATAGGGGTAAGAGGGCTTCTGTCTGCCTGAGTAAAGTTCAGCTGCTCCTGGCTTGATTAGTAAAACCTCAGTCTAAATAATCAGCTCGAAAAAAAACCTATCAGAGGTGCTGGTGGGTGGTGTGTTTTGGCAGCAAAGCAGTGGCACTGCCCGGCCGTCGTGCCAGGGCACGTCTGCACGAGATAGCCACAGCCGGTCACCCGCAAAGCCAGGCCTTGCCCAGGACAACTCAACTTCCCCACACTTTTCCTGCCATGGTGACTGGATTTGATGAAGGCTTTCGGATGCTTTTCCACATTCAAGGTGCCCTTTTGTCTTATCTCCTTGTAATATACGTGTGTAAGAGATGATCTGGATAGAGGGTGACACAAAGAGGAGGGGAACTAATTGACCGTGCCTGAAAAAACAAACTCTGAGGATGTTCAACAAGAGCTCCTGGACTTCTGCAATCAACCACACCCACCACAGATTGATGCTTGCCCTGCTCAACATCTGACTCCTGGTTTTTAGTTCTGAGTTGACACCTTCTGCACCTTTCAGACTACCTCACCTTCTCAGCTATGCCAAAATAAATAGGAATTCAGCAGGTATATTCTGGTTACTCCACTGTAACTGAGAGCAGAATGTGACTTGTCTTCTTCTCAGATGCATTATTAAGGAACCTAGTGAGAGCACAGATTTTCCTGCTATGTTATCACATGATAAGGTCGAGTTGATCTGCAAAGTGAAACCTTTCAGAATTTTATTTGGCAGTTTGCTTTAAAACATCAAGTGGTAAATGGTTTCTGCTCTATTTCAGTTCTCATGAACACAGTTCTTTTACGACTGAACCCTTCAACAGGTTAGCAAACATTGTCTCTCTGCCAAGACATGCCATTTCTTTTTTTTTTTTTTTTGTAGAATACTTCTTTTCTTCATTCCTCTGCCAACCCTTTTCTCTTCTCCACACACTGCTTTCAGATTGCCAAGACATGATCGTGTGCTTTAAAGTTGATTTTGGAATTACTTGGCATATCTTCTTAGCTTTCATCTATTATTCTAGCTGGAAACACAATAGAAAGCTTTGACTTTGGAAGAATTATTTTATTTTTTAAGCAGCTCTTTTGAGAGCCTATCAAAGTTCTAGCTACCACTGATTTTCTATAAGAAACTAGCCCACGAGGATTAATATTATTTTCTAGATGCAGCTGAGAAAGGTTGAAACTTCAATGCTAAAATCCAGATTAAAGCCCAGGTATTGGCACCTTCTTATCAAGCTGAAAAATGAGATGTAAGAGAGAAGTTTAGTGCAAGACTACAAGCCCTAATCCACTCCAGCACTGTCCAAGAAGGATTCCCTAGTGTGTAGACACCATGTAACTGTATAAAATGCACTCAGAGGGTTGTGTCCTTAGGAAGGCTGTTAGGAGAGTTAAAGCCTCAAGTAGTAGCTGTGGTCAGCTCATCTGTCATTCTGCTGCACTGAGGGCAAAACATCACTTTCACTTCTCTCACTGATCACAAGACCTTTCCAAGTCCTCAGCTCATTCTGGCAGCTCTTAAATGCTCTTTCTCATTTTTCCCACATGCTCTGTGCAGCTAAACCTCAGTCACCCAGGAGTTGTCTGCCCATCTTCCTACTCCTTACACAGCCAATGATCACGTTTGCCACTTTGAGACCCAGCATCTATTTGGGAGCCCAGAATTACCTGAGTTTCTGTCATTACCCCAATCCTCTTCACATGTCACTGTGTTCATGGGAATAGTTTCCACCTTTTAGGTGTGACCTACATTCTCTGTTCCTGGACGTGGGATTTTGCATTTGGCTGCATTATTTCAGAGTGGTTATTTCTGATACTGTTTTGGGTCTCCCTCAACTCTTCAGACTAAAACCTTTTTGGGCAGTCACTCTACCTGGACACGTGTTGGAGTCTAACACAACAGGCCTTAGATCCTGGGAGGAGTTATGAATGAACTCCACTGGCCTCCTCTTCTCCACATATCATCCACATAGCCATCTTTATGTTGAGCTGCTTCTTCAATGTCTTATTACTGAGATGCAAATACATTGCATGAGCCACCACATGTCTGTTTTCTGCCTCCCTTCCATTGCCTTGAGTTCAACACCAGAAAGAATGCTCATTTACATAACCTGTTGTCAGACATGCATACTTAAGGCTAACCTGGCTGCACAACACAAAATCATGAGCTTGCTTGCCAAGACTTCCCACTCCTACTCTTCAGCAGGTTTCAGAAGCATCAACAGAAGTCAAAAAATATGTTTTCTGTCAGTAGAGAGCAGGATGGACAAACTCAGGACAATCTTAGAGCACCATACACACCGTGTACTTCTAGACAACAGATCAATACATGCTTCAGATGCACCTATATTTATATAGCTGGGACTTAGAAGCCACAACCAAAACCAGAGGTATTCTCTTCAACCATTTCTTGCCATAAACACTGGCAAATAATCTAGCCCATGTGGAGAAATGACCCTCAAATAAGTTCTTGTGGGGTGTCAGATGTAATTTATCAGCCACAACAGTTTAGGCTTCCCTGTGTAGATGAAGATCCCAGGATTTTAGGGTGAGAATTTGTTTTAATGCTCATTTGACCCCCTTCCCATGGGCTGTTGTTATAGGTTTGGTGGAATCAGTGAAGGGCTCAATGCAAGACAACAGAACAGTAAAAGCTCTGCAGGTTCAACAACTATTCCTAGCAGTAGAAAGTCAGTATTTTCTCAAAAATAGTAAAAATACCCTCATCACCCAAGAGTACAATACGGAGAGAACTAACCTAACCAAAAAAATCTGTCAAATGTGACTTAGTTAATCTTCCCAGAAGAAACACATAAATCACTTGCTACCACTTGTTGTCTTCTGCCAATTGAAGGGCAGTGGATTTTAAACTCATCTCTGTAAGTTTTTCACAATTCCTTACTATTTCAGCCCTCAAACCTTTAATTGCTTCTGACTGCCTTCAGGAGCTGCACGGGAAGAAAAGCTGTTGTGCAAGGCAGCTGGGAGATCTCAAGCAGTTCCAACTTTTTTTCCCAGTTAATTCTATAGCCTGAAAGCAAGCCAAGATCTTGGATTAACACTAGAAGGGCGAGGATTGGGGCTTCGGAGTTTGTTACAAACAAAAGCACATTGTCAGTGTAGAGCATCAAATGGTACTTCAGTGAACCAACCTTGATACCCTGAATGCTTCAGTGAAAGCACGTTGGGCTTGCCATTTATTTCAGGGCATCAGCAAACCCTGGTGTTGTTGCAAGCCCATAGGGTGCCAGGGCATTTGTGGCTGAGCAAAAAAACAAACAAATGCATGCCTGACCCCCTCCAAAAAACAGGCAAAGCAAAGCAAACCCAACAAGCAAACCTAACGAATCCAAAACCAAACCCCAAATCCCCCACACTGCAAATAAATCTCAACTAAAAGTTTGGTTGGTTTTCAGGACCTTGCATGCAGGGCTGTAATTAGGCCTGTGGATGTTTTATTTAAATGAAGGAATTGTGTTTTATAGGGTTGATGTCTATCTCATTATATATTAGGCTTATCTCAGACTGCAATAATCATTCCCCCAGCTGCTTTTTGCTTAAGATGGCAAGTTAGCAGTCTACCCACTTTTCCCCCTGACTCCCAGAAGTCTTAACAATGTGTAAATTCAATGCGGGCCATATGCAGTTTATTTAACCTCTCCAGGTGTTCTGGGAAAGGACTTTTAGCCTGTTGCTGATCTAATTTCATCTTCTGTCTTCACCTTTTCCTTAAAACCACAGCAAAACTAATAACAGACTCAAAGCAAGTCTTCAAAGCAGCTTGTCAATTTTCCTTAAAGAAAAACTGAAGAGATCAGCTTCCTTTTTTTTTTTTAATTTAGTATAAACAACCCGAAATGGGGGGATCTAAAATGAGCATGGTATTAAATTTCTGTTTTATTTCATGCTCAAAGTGCATGGAGTAAGTTTTATGGTAATGAATGCATGGTCAGAGATTAGGAGTACATCAGCTGAGGAGTTGAACACAACTCCCATGAGGACAGGCCAAGAAAAAAAAAAAAGAATAATAATCAACCTCTGAATACAGCCTTTATTGTGATACTCCAGTTCTAGACCATCTCATTTATTACTCGAGTGGAAAGATTTATTTACTATTAGTTCCAGATTTGATTGGCCTTAATGCAGAGCTATGATAAGGATGTGTACAACTCTGGAAGCTGAACAAAAAGTCTGTGAAAATTCTGCATAGTGAATTCCCCTGGTTGCAGACCACATGTCTGACATGACAGCTTCTCAGGCAGACCATGTTCTCCTCTTGGCTTGTACTTAGAAAGCAAACTCAGCAGGTAGAGCTGGTTGGTTTATTTTTTCTTTTTGCTCTGTCTGTATAAATCCCAGCACAGTGGGATTTCCTACAAATCGGGATTTTCGAGTGTTAAGATAATGCAGATAATAAAATCAAAACAATAACAGCATGAAACAACACAGGAAACCAAATTCTGCACTGTACAACATATCCAGCTTGCAAGAAACCTGACCCAACTAAATCCTGCCCTTTGCACTACAACTTCCCCTCTCAGGTCTTGAAAATGCATTATTTTGGAGATGAGACTCTGTCAAAAAAATCCCAGGGTTTTGTTTTGGTTGGGTTTATTTTTTTTTTTTGGCTGCATTGTATAGGATGGTTTCTTTACTTGAGAATAAAGAAAATCTGATTATCCACCTTCAGGGGTTGGCTTTGAGGTCAAGAACTCGTGGCCTTCAACACCTTGTGTGAGGTCCTCAGACAGATCAGATATTTCTGGGGCAGCAGAAAATTTCCTCATCGCATGCCTCACAATTCCCTGCAATTTTGAGCCTGTTTCTGTGTGATCTGCTCTCTAGATCAACCCACTTACTTTTCACTCATTTTACATTCCTGGGAGGTTTCCCAAATCTGGGCAGGCACAGCATTGTATTTAATCCTCTTCTGAAGAGGTAGAACCCAACCACAGCACAGGTATTGACAGAAGTAGCAGGGAGGAGCCAGAGCAGATACTGTGGTACCTCCAGAGAGGAGTGGGTTTAGCTGCAGTTGTTTTTAGCCAGGAGGGAAGGAGCATAGCCTAAGGGAGGAAGGAGTTTGGAGGAGTCAGCTTGCTCTTGGATTGACTGGGAGTTAGATAAATAACTCTCTGCACAGGATATAACTGGTAATCGGGTCATGAATCTTTGCATGGAATTATTTTTATAAAAAGCCAAACACATTTAGCAAGACTGGCATCATTTTTCTGGTATTAGCTGGCAAGTAGTGTACAAAGGCTTTCAGTCCAGTGAAAGCAACAGCAAAGAGATCACATTTGACAAGAAGACAATAAAAACATCACTGAGCACAGAACAAAGAAGGGACTTGGGACAACAGAAGAGCTAAATTTCAAGCCCTATAAAAGCATGGAAGAAAGAATTCAGTCCGTGACCGAGTAGATCATGGGTATTAAAAATGTGTAAAATAAGAAAATNATGCCTGACCCCCTCCAAAAAACAGGCAAAGCAAAGCAAACCCAACAAGCAAACCTAACGAATCCAAAACCAAACCCCAAATCCCCCACACTGCAAATAAATCTCAACTAAAAGTTTGGTTGGTTTTCAGGACCTTGCATGCAGGGCTGTAATTAGGCCTGTGGATGTTTTATTTAAATGAAGGAATTGTGTTTTATAGGGTTGATGTCTATCTCATTATATATTAGGCTTATCTCAGACTGCAATAATCATTCCCCCAGCTGCTTTTTGCTTAAGATGGCAAGTTAGCAGTCTACCCACTTTTCCCCCTGACTCCCAGAAGTCTTAACAATGTGTAAATTCAATGCGGGCCATATGCAGTTTATTTAACCTCTCCAGGTGTTCTGGGAAAGGACTTTTAGCCTGTTGCTGATCTAATTTCATCTTCTGTCTTCACCTTTTCCTTAAAACCACAGCAAAACTAATAACAGACTCAAAGCAAGTCTTCAAAGCAGCTTGTCAATTTTCCTTAAAGAAAAACTGAAGAGATCAGCTTCCTTTTTTTTTTTTAATTTAGTATAAACAACCCGAAATGGGGGGATCTAAAATGAGCATGGTATTAAATTTCTGTTTTATTTCATGCTCAAAGTGCATGGAGTAAGTTTTATGGTAATGAATGCATGGTCAGAGATTAGGAGTACATCAGCTGAGGAGTTGAACACAACTCCCATGAGGACAGGCCAAGAAAAAAAAAAAAGAATAATAATCAACCTCTGAATACAGCCTTTATTGTGATACTCCAGTTCTAGACCATCTCATTTATTACTCGAGTGGAAAGATTTATTTACTATTAGTTCCAGATTTGATTGGCCTTAATGCAGAGCTATGATAAGGATGTGTACAACTCTGGAAGCTGAACAAAAAGTCTGTGAAAATTCTGCATAGTGAATTCCCCTGGTTGCAGACCACATGTCTGACATGACAGCTTCTCAGGCAGACCATGTTCTCCTCTTGGCTTGTACTTAGAAAGCAAACTCAGCAGGTAGAGCTGGTTGGTTTATTTTTTCTTTTTGCTCTGTCTGTATAAATCCCAGCACAGTGGGATTTCCTACAAATCGGGATTTTCGAGTGTTAAGATAATGCAGATAATAAAATCAAAACAATAACAGCATGAAACAACACAGGAAACCAAATTCTGCACTGTACAACATATCCAGCTTGCAAGAAACCTGACCCAACTAAATCCTGCCCTTTGCACTACAACTTCCCCTCTCAGGTCTTGAAAATGCATTATTTTGGAGATGAGACTCTGTCAAAAAAATCCCAGGGTTTTGTTTTGGTTGGGTTTATTTTTTTTTTTTGGCTGCATTGTATAGGATGGTTTCTTTACTTGAGAATAAAGAAAATCTGATTATCCACCTTCAGGGGTTGGCTTTGAGGTCAAGAACTCGTGGCCTTCAACACCTTGTGTGAGGTCCTCAGACAGATCAGATATTTCTGGGGCAGCAGAAAATTTCCTCATCGCATGCCTCACAATTCCCTGCAATTTTGAGCCTGTTTCTGTGTGATCTGCTCTCTAGATCAACCCACTTACTTTTCACTCATTTTACATTCCTGGGAGGTTTCCCAAATCTGGGCAGGCACAGCATTGTATTTAATCCTCTTCTGAAGAGGTAGAACCCAACCACAGCACAGGTATTGACAGAAGTAGCAGGGAGGAGCCAGAGCAGATACTGTGGTACCTCCAGAGAGGAGTGGGTTTAGCTGCAGTTGTTTTTAGCCAGGAGGGAAGGAGCATAGCCTAAGGGAGGAAGGAGTTTGGAGGAGTCAGCTTGCTCTTGGATTGACTGGGAGTTAGATAAATAACTCTCTGCACAGGATATAACTGGTAATCGGGTCATGAATCTTTGCATGGAATTATTTTTATAAAAAGCCAAACACATTTAGCAAGACTGGCATCATTTTTCTGGTATTAGCTGGCAAGTAGTGTACAAAGGCTTTCAGTCCAGTGAAAGCAACAGCAAAGAGATCACATTTGACAAGAAGACAATAAAAACATCACTGAGCACAGAACAAAGAAGGGACTTGGGACAACAGAAGAGCTAAATTTCAAGCCCTATAAAAGCATGGAAGAAAGAATTCAGTCCGTGACCGAGTAGATCATGGGTATTAAAAATGTGTAAAATAAGAAAATTATTTAGAAATTAATACTTTGATGTCCTACTAGCTTAAAACACACACGCAGACAGAAAGGATAAGATCCAATTATCTAAAATAATTGTGGTGAATAGACCACAAATGTTTTTGCCTGAGAATGGAGAATAACATTTCAGCTCCAGGAAACCCAACTATAGTCATTAATGCTTGGACTCAATGATCTGAAAGGCCCTTTCCAACCTAAAGGATTCCATAATTCTAAGTGCACTGCTGAAAACATACATCAAAACTAGAGGAACTGATAGTAAAGAACAAGTAGAGCAGAGGCTGGAGGAAATGAAACCCAAGTGAGAGACATAAACTTGACAAAAACATGGGCACCACGCCATGGAAAGTGAAATGAAAGAGTTGGGCACACCTCCATGCACCCCAAAGAAGCTTTATGGGAAGGGTTGAGCCTGGCACTCTACCAACAGGAGGTACAGAAGAGGCAGTGCAAGGCA
Organism: Ceyx cyanopectus; assembly: GCA_013401355.1. NCBI lineage: Eukaryota > Metazoa > Chordata > Aves > Coraciiformes > Alcedinidae > Ceyx > Ceyx cyanopectus. Next base: position 111,307 of record VYZU01080123.1, read on the forward strand.
GAAGGGTGGGCAGCCAGGCCTATGCAGCACAGAAGCCAAGGACTTGAGGTGTCTCTGAGAGTTCATCTTAGTCCAGCTCTCAAAATGACCCAGAGCAACCCCAAACTGGTGGAGTCACTGGTGGAGCAGGGGCAGAGGTGAGGTCAGAGATCCAGAAGAGTGGAAGAATCACACAGGAGCAAGATCTCAGCTGCCAGGAGACACCAGCTTTGAGAGGTGCTCTGCCTTCCCAACCCCAGCACGCAGCACAGGGACCCTCCCCAGCCTCAGAGATGGAAGGGCACAGGGCACATCCCAGGAGACTGAGAACAAGCCCTGGGTTTATACACAGGGCACTGGCTGTCATTTTGGATAAGTTTATTTACATCAGACCTAGCAAGGAGCAAGCAGCTGAGTTTTACAAGCATCTCACCCAGCACAAAACCAAAGGGCGAGCTGGAGTTAACCAGGCTTTGTGCAACACCCCCCCCCCCCCCCCCACTGCTTTCCCTTTCCCCAGCAGGGATTTTCCTTATCTCTACCTGTGAGCCAGATCCCAGCATGAAACCAGGTCCCGCTGAATTCTCCTTTACTGTGATGGAAAACCCAGCAACAGACCCCCAGGCCCCCCAGGGGACACCCGGGTACCAGTCACTCAAGCCTCAGTGGTGTTAGGAAACAGCAACCTTCTGCTTTGCTAACACAGACATCTGAGCTGTAAGCATTTTGTAGAAAGCATTTTAAGATCCTGAGAAAAGAGCAAGAAAAAAATAATCTAGCAAAGATGAGAAACAATAGTGTACTGTTAACTTTTGGGTCGTTTAACACGACTCCCAGTCATTTTCATGTCTCTGTGTCAAGTTTAAAACTGATAAAAAAAAAAATAGAATCATCCTATCTCCTTGTGTATCTCCCACCAAACTGTAGCAGGATACTTCAAGTTTGTCTCTGTTGGCTTCTGTTATGTTGACTTCTGCTACAGGACGAGTGAACACACTGAGGAATAGAGCCATAATTCTGCTCCAAAATCTAATGCCAGCTGGAAACAGTGAAATTATGACATTGGACTTGTCAGTGGGGATGTCAACAGCAGTAGCACATAAAGGTTTTTGAAATACTTTTTTTTTTTTGCAGTCCACCAGATCCTGTAAAAGTGCTCAGAGGTTGGCTGTGAGGGTCTGAGCTAAGTGTTTTAAAATTAGTAATGAAGTCTAATAATGGGTTTTAATGATAAACATGTCTGGAATAGCAATTTTTGCATCCCTTACGAGTAAATATTTTGGTTTAAGCCCTTCTTCCACATAAACAAGGCAAGAAATAGGCTGTGACTAACCTACCCCTTGGACAGATTGCTTTTGATTTTCTTTGTGCACGATGAGCAAGCCATGGAACTAGTAATCTGTAACCACAGTTGAGCTAAAATCTGGGCTAAAGTGACATTATTTGTCTTGGCCATCGTTGCAGGAAGAAACAGGTTACAGGTTAACACACTGTTTGCACAAGGAGCATTTCATGCTGTTGGTTTTGTAGTAACAGTATTTAAGAACCTGTAGAATTAGTAAAAGTAACTATGTTTACTAAGAGTAATGTAACTAAACAGCTCTAGATAAAGCCTCTTATGCTTTACAAACCTTTGCACTCTGCCAGAAGAATGTGGGAAAAGAGTTAATCAATAAAAGACAAAATAGAAGCATTACCTCATCGTGATGAAAACTCCCATAGCCTAAACACTGATCCAAAAGGAGAAAACTGAACTAGTGACTCCTGTGATAGGAGTAAAGCTTTAGTAATATCAAGTGCTTCACTCTAGTCAGGGAAATATTTGGCTCCCAGTAAAGCAGCAATCTCTGGTTTTACCCCACAAAAATGAAGCTAGAGATAAAAAGCAATCACAGAAATTAATTGTTTTTAAAATAGAGTGGGATATCTTTGGGCCAGCCTATGACTTACTAAATACTTGGAAGTGGGTGACTAGAGGGCAGCATCTTTCTGAATTCTTGTGTCTGTGCACGACTATACCCTAGGGCAGCAATAATATTAATAATATTATACTAAATAGCTTTCAAATCACTTAACACTCTATCAATGTATTAGCCACAATGGGTACAAAAGGAGATATTAAGAAAGAAGGAAAGAAAAAGAAATAATTTAAAGCCACATTCTCCTTCTGGAACGAGGTTCTTTGTCTGAATCACACCCTGGTCTAGAAAGCTCAGCATGCACCAGGGGGACTTCTCAGGAGTTTCTCAGTTCCCTTTAACAGAGTGAAGACACTTGTCAGCTGTGCAGGCACACACACTGTCATTTGAAGTTCAGTTTCCAGGAAGATCATGTGTGGTTGGATTTTGTCCCCACCAGTCACACCTACTTTGCACAGCACTGTCAAGATGTGGCCCCTTCCTACCAGTTTCAGGAGGAATAAAACCAGCCCACAAAAGCTTTAGGCAGTAGAAGTCCTCTCACAGGTTCTAATATGAAATGATGACATTGGACTTGTCGGTGGGGATGTCAACAGCAGTAGCAAATAAAGGTTTTGAAATATTTAAATATTTTTTGTTTTTTTTTGCAGTCCACCAGCTCCTGCAAAATGCTCAGAGGTTGCCTGTTAGGGCCTGATCTCAATGTCTTTAAATTAATAATAAAGTCTAATAATGGGTTTTAACGATAATCACGCATTAAATCCTTTAACTGAAACGAAGCTTCTTCAATTTTTTTTTTTTTATACACTCAGCACAAATTAGGGTTCAATTCCTAAGGCAAATGCAAACAACAGCCCCAGAGTGGACAACTCCAAGCACAAAGCTCATCCACTTACAGCAACTTGATCATTTGAGTGTGCTACAGCTCTCGCCTGTCGTTCGCTTCATGCTGCTTTTGGAGCTGTTTTTTCCATTTGTTTGTGTTGAAGGCTGCATTTGTTTTCTTTCCTTGTACTGAAAAAACTGGAGTACTGTTGACAGTAAAATTATTAGGCCCTTTACCCTAAAGTTGTCAACCAGTCTTAGCTGTTAACAGATCTAACAATTAGGTAATTAAAAGTATGATTGACAGGCAAACAGCGAAAGAAACCAAACCTGTTATTGCACCCCTTCAGAGCAACAAATAAACCCTCTGTAGGTTTTCAGTATTCACTGGCTTCAACAGGCCTAATTATCCCTGGTTGATGAGTATGTGCATGGCATTCAGAAAGTGTAAGGTTTTCATGTCACTCTTTCTTTTTTTTTTTCCTTCCCCCCCCCCCCCCCNCCCCCCCCCCCCCCAACCAGAGACCTTTTCTCTGCTACGTGTGTGCGTTTTGAATATAATGCTAAAATACTGGATGTCACCCCTACTGCTGGAAATAAGCCAACATATAATAATATCCTATCAGGGATGCTTAGGAAAAAGAAATCACTCCAGATCCTTGGAGTCGGTGCTTGCAACTGCTATTCCCCTGTCAGAAGCAGGCAAGCACATATGTTTAGTGCTGCACTTTAAGGTAGGCAGCCAGAGCTGGGCTCCCGTATGGGACCAGCCTAGCTGACTGACAGCACCAGAGCTGTCACTCTGTGTTTCCCCATTTTCTGCAGCCTGTGCTTCTGCACCCTGCTGTGCACCTCCTCGGTGGCCACTGATTTGATATGACATCTTCTGAGAGGCAAAACACCTCATGATGTATTTAAAAGAAAATGAAAAAAAAAAAAAACCAACACAACTTCGCTGCTCTTTTCCAACGTAGGCATCTAGGGAGAACTCTGCGCTCTATGGGATCCTTTAATTTTTTATTCTCTCCTTTTCAGATGGCATTCTCTGCCTTTCTCACACACAGAGCAGGCAATAAATCTGTGTGTGCTTCGTTTTTGGTGGGCATCATTCAAAGGCTGATTTGTTAGGTGTAATTACATTCACAGCACTTTGAAAGAATTGAGCTAAGCTGCCTGCCCTTCAGCTGCGAGCCTTGGTTTACAGTGCACCCTATTAATATGCAGCTGGGCAGAGCTATGAAATGCCCTCAACAGGCCTGAGATGTCTTTAGCATCTCAGTCCACTAACTCCTGAAACATTGGTTAGCTCTGGGAGCAGGGATTGCTGTGCTGCACGAGCAGTGCCTCTCTCTGAGAAGGAGGATTGAGGCTCGGGATCCATCCCAGAGGCATCTAAACAGCTCCAGGGGCTTCTCAGATATTTATCATTTCCTAAAGGTCTAAGCTTGCAAGTGTGTCTTCTGGCCAAGCAGAATTCAGAACAAACCTCAGGAAAACTACCCCAGAAACCTCCCTCAGCAGGGCCAGGACCTCTAGGTCTTCAGACTACACCACATCAGAGCAGGTGACTACACATGGGGGTTTTTTTTTTTTGGAACAACAATCAAGACAGATGACAATACAGCTCCGCTGCTGTCTCTCTCCTCCCACTCTATTTCCTCCTCTTCCCACACAGTATCAGCTCTCTTTCATGTCCTATTCAAAGCAGCATTTCAAACCAAGAGCTGGAGTTGGAAACTGCTCATTGCAGGGAGCCTCTTCTCTCGAGCAGGATGCAAAAATGGGGATGGTGAGACCTGCTGTACAGGGGGTTATTCTGGTTTACAGGTGTATTTTCTATCAACTCAGCCAATCCTGTTGCTAGGGATGAGACACAGAACCTCTGTTCATACAATACCTGCAGTCTCAGCTTTGCTGATAAAAAATACCCTAACTCCACAGGTTTTCCTCACTGCTGAGACTGACACACACACCAGACAAAGGAGAAGCAGCAAACTGCCCACCCCCATTTTCTGATGGATTTGATCCATGCACAACCAGAACCTTCTGCATGTCCCTTGCTGTAAAACCCCTCTGTGTCCCACCACCAACTTGAATTATGGTGGCACATCCCGTGGGAGCTGGACAAGGGGAAACAATTAAATATATGCTTTACTCAGAGTTTGAGGAAGAAAGCAGGTTTTTTTAAGTGACAAAACTACAAATACATAGAAAATGTCAGAGGTTAATTGGAGGGAATGAGTGGGCTCAAAGCTGTGTGGAAGCAGATTTATATTTGTACAGCAGAGAGAATGGCTCAGTTATGGGGACAGGGTTTGACCAAAGGGGATTTAAAAAAAACCCACAACAAACCCTAAAGATCAAGTCTCAGGCTCTCTGTTAGACGTAAGGATGAGGAAAATTTTCTAAGTAACAAGCTATTTTTATACCATCTATTTTAAACCTCTCTATTCACGAGCTGATTCTTCTTTTATTCATGCTCCTTCAATCTATTAAACAGACCATACTTGCTGAGCTACTACAATTTAAGACCAAGCAAAGTGTAAATATTGCTTTGTATTAAAGATGAGTTTGAGTCACTGGATTTAGCATTTGCATCCAGACTCAAACTTTCCAGTGTTCCTAGGTGTTTTGATTCAGGCCCATTTAAAGGCCTCAACTCTGCAAGATGCAAAGTGCTTTCAGCTCCCACTGAAGTCCAAGGCAGTTGAAAGCACTCCCTACTTTGAAGGGTTGGGCACATAATTTAAAAATCTCCCTGAAAAAAACAAACCAAACAACACTCTCTTCAATGATCCATTATTTCAGGGGCATGAATTTAATTACTTACTGTAACTAAGCTCAAGAAAGTTAGTCTTCTCACTTGGAAGGATACCAAATTTCCACGTCTGCATATAGGCACATTCACATACAGTGTGACCTTAACAAGATTTATGGCCTGCTTTATTAATTCTCTAAATTGGTTCCATAAATCTACACTAGCCCTGGCTATTTAGCTGAGTAAACGAGCTTTGATCTCTGCAGAAAGAAGAAACATACAAATCAGATTTCTTTCATAAAGGTGCTGGGCCAAAGTCTGCCCTCAGAGGCCAGCAGCTCCTCGTCCCTCTCTCGGTGGCACAAGTGCACAGCAGTGGTTGCATTTCTAGGCAAGGGGAATTTATTCTGGTTTTCTGCTGGTTTCTCTGTTGGGTTTGCACTAAGTCCTGGGGAATTTGGAAGATGTTTTGACATGGGGCTGGAAAAAAAGTTAAGTTGCCTCATTCTGTTTACAGAAAGCCATTATAAGGCTGAATACAGATATTTTACTTACATTAGAAGATTGTAATTTTAGCAAAGATAACTCTATTTAACATCCAGTCTGTAGGTTCAGGCAAAGGACTGGCTGCTCATGCTCCCCAGCAGATGAAGCTCAGCTTTGTGCTGTGTTACTCTAGTTATTAACTCAGTGGTTTTCACACACCAGTGTTAATTCTTACCTCTGGAAAGCCATGCTGGGGCTTTCTGGCAATTTGGTAAAGCAGTGAACATTTCTTGCTTTAAAAAGCAGCACACAAGCAGCTCCACTAAGCTTCTAGAAGATTTCAACAGTAAAGTCTGTAAAATGTAGAGCCTGTGAACTCAGGAAACATGCATCATTCTAAGATAGCTCAAGTTTGTTTCATGCTGGTGAGGAAAAAAAAAAAAAAGAGGGAAAATTTAGAGTATATATTACTTTCATTTGCATGTTAGAATTTTACATCAGCAGCCAAATGAAGCCACGATGTGCTATTAAAGAAAGTGTTTTCAAACTCATAAAACCTGAAAATGATTCCCCGAGTTAAAACCAGAATTTGACACAACACATCTTTTGCATTTACATCACACTGAGCTTAGAAAGCAGGATCATGTTTACTACCATGTCTGGGGAAAACTTAACAAATGCTGCTGCTCTTCAGTTCAGACTTGTCCTCCTTTATGTTTTTAACCTCCTCATAAAATTCAGATTTCAGGTTTGGTTAGTTTCATTTTTAGTCTCAGTCCAAAAGCATTTTTAAATAGAAGCTGAATTACCCTATAGGCTTCTAAGTATATTAATGTAATGCTTTCCTGTACTTTCTAGTTTAACTTTGAGATGCAACAGCTCAGCCTTTTGTGCTGAAAGCACAAAGAAACCAACCTGGTCTGTCTCTTTTTTAGCTATCAAGGGGGCAAGCAGATTCTTACCACGCTGCATGTAAACAATTAATGGCAATAGATGGCTAATTCTTCAATCATTTGCCTAATTTCTTTCACTTCTGCAGTCTAAGGACTGTACAAGAGACAGGAGAGTGTTTGCTCCACCTCACACAGGTGGAATTTGGAAGGAAATACCTTCTCAGTGCAGAAAACAGGGCAAAGCTTGAGGGTAGCATCACTCAAGATGGTTGAGTATGCTGAAAACAGGGGAGAGAACCAGTCAAGGAATAGATTTAGAAAATAACCTTTAAAAAAATCAGTTTTACCAGAACACTTAGCTCTGGGAGGTTGGTCACACATATAGTGCTTTGCATGACTCCTGAGAAAGAACTCAAACTCTAAAAGACTCAAAAAAGATGAAGACTACAACACATCTCATGTGGGAGTTGGAAGATTAAACCAGTCTAGAAAAGATGAAGTGAGGGTCTAAAATACCTGCTAAAAAGCAGATTATGCTTTGCCAGTTTCTGCAGCTGGGACACGTTGCTCTGAAACTGCAGAAGCTACCTGAGTGCTGGGGAAAGAAAGGTTTTGATATCTAGATCCATGCAAATTGTCATCTAATCAGCTGCACTGGAGCCAAAGGATTTGCTGTTTTGGTGGATACCCATTCCCTCTATCTTACTTATAAAAAACAACAACAAAAAAAACCCAAACCACCACCCAAAAACAGCAAACCCCAAAACTCCAGAAGAATTCCTGATATGAGGAAAGCACATTCTTTTCTTTGTTTGAGCAGCATCTTATCTAGAGCTGAAATCATCGTTGTTTTTCTTCTCTGGCCTCACTCCAAGGAAATCACTTCTTTCTACAAAGGTAGCACCCCAGTCTGAACACAACGTGCAGCTGAGGCTCCATTAAGAGAAAAATCCAGTAAAAATTGTCCTTCCATTAAGAAAAAAATCCAGTAAAAATTGTCCTTCATCTGATTATGTTGTGCACTTGGTTAAAGTCCATTTTGGCCACTATTAAAACACCAAGAACCAGCACCTATTTCTTTTGAGACTCTTCCACAATTTCCAGAGCCAGTTCCTTTAACTAGAGCCACTCCAAATCCAAAATGCAACTTTACACAAGTGAAATTTATGTGAAAATTTGCCATATCTGTATAAATTTTATCCCTGTGTGCATGATAGATGTTTCCCCATCTACTTTTTCCCTTTCATCTATTGACAGTAAATTTCATCTGCCACTCTAGCATGCTGTCACTCACTCCTCTGAAATTCTTCTGCAACTCTTCATGCCTAAATTTTGACTTCATTACCCGAAATAATTTTCTATCACCAAATGCTCTCATTAATCCAATATCTGAGTTCATTTATTAATATGTTGAACAGCACAGATACCAGCTGGATACTACTAAGTTCCCTTCATTGTGCAAGCTGACCGTTTATTCCCACTTATTTTTCCCTCATCTTTTAACTGGTTGTTAACCCCTACAAGGAATATCTGGTTTGCTTTGTGATAGCTGTTGCTTGAAAAGCAGAAACTGTTTGCAAAACTTTCTGGAAATTCAAAACACCCCCTTTTGACTTCAATTCCATTGAAGAGGTTTTCATGTGTCTGTAATTCCTTAAAAAATAAACCCTGCAAACAAAACTAAAATCCCTCTATAAATGCCACCCTGGATTTACACAAGAAATCATGTTTTATCTGCATTTCTACTTTATTTTTAGCACTGGTTCTGCCCAATACAGAGGTCATCTCAATCCTGCCTGGACGTTCAACATTTGCCTTTCTTTTTCTTGGGGTGAGGGGATGGGGAAGAGAAGGAGTGATGTGCGTGTGTCCTTTCCTACTGGAAAAGGACAAAAAATTGACTTGGATTCCATTTTTGATCCATAAATGCAACATTTGCCTGTAAAATTGCTGCCTGTGTTCCCCATCCTGTATTCGGGTAGGTGCTTGTTACACCTCTGTCTAAAGTTGTTGGCTGGTTTCCCCCTTTTGGGGATCTGACAAGACAAGGAGCAAATTTAGCTGAAGAAAATTCTTTCCAAGGCAACCCTTTCACTCACCCAACCCCTTCCCAACTCATCACTAGTGACACCTGATAATGGAAGTAGGAACACGTCCTTATTTATCAGTCCCCTCTGGCAACTAGTTGGATCTGCTCCCTTTCTGGTATGCTGTGTAGGAACAGGCTGTATATTTGTGTTGCATAAAGATAGTTTGGGCACATCGATGTTTTTGCATTGATGGGACACGGGGAAGGTGATGAGTGCCTGTTTGTGTATCTGAGCAGGGTGTGGGTGATTAAAACACAAAGTATGTTATGGTGAGATAGATTATTTGAAGAATGCACAGCCATGAAAACCACAAGAGGGAAGAAGGCAAAAAAAAAAAAGAAGGACTTGATTCGAATACTCAGCAGTATGTAAAAGGTTAGGGAGGAAGACAGTCAAAATGTAATTTCAGAGCCTGATTCAAATCCCACTGAAGTCAATGAAAAATTCACTTTGGCTTCAATGGGTTCAGAACTAGGCTGTTCATAACTGTCACTGAGATTGCACTTAAACATCAATGTGTTTTAAATTTCACCAAAAAAAAAAAAAAAAGGACAAGTAAAGCAATATGCAAGCTGTAGAATTTGATTAATAGATGGAAAAAAAAAATCCATTTATTGAGTCCCATCCCTCTTCCTTTGGAGTCAGCAAGAGCTTTGCTGTTGATATCAGCTGTAGGAAAGCCTCCTGACTTCCTAGAGGGAGATTTCCATGGGAATCTCCAAGAAGGAAATGCTCATTCCCGAGCCTCGCCACCTAATCCATTGCAGCTTTAGCAGACACAAGGCCGTCCCTGGGGAGCAGGATGAAGTCAGCTCAGGGTTGTAAAATGAAGCAAGGCCACATAAAGCCTTGCTTAAGTCAACATAAGGATATTAAAGTTGAGATTTTGCCACAGCCTCTCCCTTGCAGTGGGAACCTGATGCAAAGAGGGTTGAGAGAGAGTTGAAGCGGGGAGACCCAGTGATTCAGTGTTACATAATAATCCAGCCTGCTAATCACAAAAGCATGGCTAAGCATTTCAGCCTGCACTGCACAGGCAAGCATCTCATCTTGGAGATGTTTGCTGCTGGAGGGTTTTATTCTCCTTTCTCTTCACAAAAATTTCTCCCCAAAAACCAAACCAACAACAGCAATGAACCCCAACAAGGGCAACCCAACATCACCTTTCACACAGCTTAAGGTGAGAGAAAAGTAAGTAGCCTGGCAGGGGCTGCCCAGGGAGGTTGTGGAGTCTCCTTGCATCACTGAAGATGTACACACTGTACAGGTCAGTTCCAAAGGAAAAGGAGAAAAGAATCCCTGAGAAAAAAAAGATTAAACAGGAATCCCCAAATCCCTGCCTTGATTCACTCGTTCCTAGAAACAACAATAAAAAGCCAACTGAACTTGCAATTATCTTTCTCAGAAGGGAGAAGGACTTTCCAAATTCTTCATCTGTCATCCACCAGGAATGGAACCCCCTTGTCATTGTCCAAGGAAAAGAGGAGGGTAGATGTTTGTCAAGGAGATGCTTTGCATCTCATTTTTTATGCACTTGAAGGGCAAACAATTCGAGGTCAGTCCCTGCTAGATGTTATTTGTTGTCCCATTAGAAAATTACTATCAAGTAATATTTCAAAGGGTTTATTTCTAGGCAAACTGTAACCAGGCTACATAAACTCCCAAACCCAGGGTCAGCTCTCTTATTTAATAAACTTGGGTGAGACAGATCTTTTATTCCCAAGGGACAGGAGTGAAGAAAACTGGCAAGGGTTGAGAATGCAGTTTGAAGAGATGATTGCAAAAACATTGATCTGTTATTTTCACAAGCTGCAATAATCAAATAAATGACATTTATCTGTCCCAGGAGGGCACTGACAACAACTCTTCAAGGTTTTAGGGTAGTAGGGATCCTACAAGATCTCACCTGTACCCTGATATCGGTGTTTCTCAAAGGGCTTTAATATGTTATGGGGCAAAAAAATTTATATATAAGTGTATTCTTTGGAACTGTGGTGAAGAAAAGGAGGTTGTTTCATGGTTGAGGCCCTGCTTGAGGCCTTCAGAAAACTGAATGTCAGAGGGGAAAGCAATAAAAAAACCCCAAAGCAGAACAAACAAAAACCAAACCCAAAGCAAACAAACACCCAACAACAATGCCCTTTTCACCACAATAAGATTCTCCCAGAGGTGAAAGGAAAACAAGCTCTTTGGCATTTGGGATGTATTGACAAGCTTTTGTCAGGCTGCACATACATTTATTACACTACACTTGGATTCTTCAGTGCACAATTTACTTGGCAAGCAGTGCTTTCAAACTACATGGGCCACTGAAATGACTGTACAAGGCTCTTTCAGGGAGGCTAAAACGCTTCACTGCATCTAAAAATACTGACTGAAGGCAGAGCAATCCAAAGCACAGTGGCCACAGGTAGCACAACTACCTGCAAAGGGAAGATTTCAAGCATGAAACATGCTAAAGCCCATTTCTCTACTTAAATGACTGCAAAAACGACTGTGGCATATGGTAATTTATTGTCAGTTTTCCAGCCCCATCGATCAATTTTTGTGGCCAATCAAAATTGCCAATATGGGAGAATAAAAGGATGTGGAGAGGACTGAAAAGAATGAAGTACTCTTACAGAACCACTCAATAGAATCCAGAGTTAAGGAATAGATTAAGTCAAGACATTCGTAAATAAATTAGTAGTTTATTGGGAGGGGTCACTGTGCTTTCCAAACAAGGCTGTTCCTACTGGTTTATGTGACCAAATAGATGTCTAGGAATTCTCATTTTATCACAAAACTTAGTCAAGTAGTGCAAGGAAACTCTGGAGAACACCCATCTACTCCCTGGGAAATGCAGCTGAAAGTTAGCAGCACCTCCACTGTTTCATCTTGGGGCAAAAGCTGGCTTTGAAAACCTCACTGTCCTGATGGGATTTTGAAGCCTGGTGCCACCAGTGAAGCAGGTCTGTGTTTTGTGCCTATTTGTTATAGGAATACATCACTCTACCCCAAGTGAGAAAAAAAGAAAAGCACAGCTCCTATATATGCAATGGCATAAAAAACCACTTTTTTTTCCTGCCAAGAAACTGCACAGCAGCAGAGTGACACAGAAGAAAGTGGCATCTTCCACTAACACTGCTACTCCCCAGTAATAAATCATTTACACTCAGTGATCCATTGAAAGCAGATCTTAATTAAGTGCAGTAGAGTAGCACTTACTGATCTGTAGTCATCTTGGATCTGTAGAGATTCCTAATTGATCTGTACAGATCAAATCCTTCTGAAGATATCACTTTGTTCAAGGGGTTTACTGTAAATTAAATCAAATATTAAATGCCTAGATTTCCTCTTTTAGATTGGCATGTGCTTTCTGAAGATATCACTTTGTTCAAGGGGTTTACTGTAAATTAAATCAAATATTAAATGCCTAGATTTCCTCTTTTAGATTGGCATGTGCTCTCCTGGCTCCAGAAACCTGATATTAAAAATATTCAGCAGCTAAGAATATTCAGATTTATCAATCATGTGGTTGGGGCAACTGTTTTCCAACCAACTGGCTGCTAGAGGCAGTTTCTGCCTTCATCTCACAGAAAGAAAAGGAGGGAAATGCATTTTGGTGTGGAAAAAAATTGGAAATGGTGAGATTTAATCGTGTTAAGACCAAGAGCTCATCACATATATGAAGATTTACTACTTCAAAAGGCAAGTTGCAATTGTTTATTCCTTTGGAAATCTTCACTGTGCAGTGTTTTGTGTGCAAATGCACGTCTAGGAAATAGAAGAATAGAATTAAAAATAGTTTGCTATTAGTATAATAACTACTAATAGTTACTAGAATATTTAAAAATATATATTTAAGAGTAATTAAAATGATTGCACCTCAGGAAATTTAATTTCAAAGTGATGTGCTTCATTATATTCAAGGGATTTTGCAACCAGGAACCAACTCCAAATGCATCCAAACTTGATTAAATCTTGCATGCAGTGAGGATGCTGTCTGATAGAAAATAGTTCTTCACAAGAAATTCAACATAAAACAGGGAACTTTTGGTGCATTCCATTAAATGGTGAGATTTACTTCCCTTAAAGGATTTAATTACTTCCTGTTCACTGATCTGTTCCAGTGTATTTGCAGAAGCTGATGTCACCTGGATCTTTGTACAAATTTACTTTTCAGCTTAGTGAGGTTGCTCATGATAAATAGTTTAAAGCAAATTCTAAGTAAGCTATTTGTTACCACTGCTAACATCAAGAATAAAGAAGAGAGCAAGAAGCACACCAAGCAAAAAAATCACAAGAATAAAAAAATATACATCATAAAAATCCTTCACAGCCCTGGTTTTCTTGCCAGATACCATCTGCAGCAGCACAATTCAAATAATTCAATTGTTGAATTTGCACCAGAGTTTTTCTTCAGTAGGCAAGGGGGGGGATGGTTTCAGAGGTGGTTGCTTTGCTCAGTGCTGAGGGAATTGAAGAGCCCACTCTGATTTCTGGACCACTGCAGTATCACTCAGCCCTCTTTTTCCCCTCAAAGAGAAGTTAAAAGTGAAAATCCATTCTATACACTAAGTCCACCAGCACTTTAAAAGCACCAAAGCTAAATAAACAAGCTGCAGCACCTTCTCCCAGAGGATTCCCACAGCCCCTCCACACTGATGAGCAGTTGGATTGAACTGCAATGTCTGATCCCAGTGCTTGTGGCCACTGAAGGTGTCAGGATAATAAAAAACTCACTAGCTGCCTATTGTTAAACTCCTGCTTTAATTAACAATTTTCTTCCCACTACTCTGTCCCTTTGGGCAGAAATCCTGGGCTTGCATTTTTCACAAAAGACAGGTTCATTTGAAAATACCTTAAAAGAGAAGAAAATGCCAATAATCTGGCCCTGAAACAATACTCAAGATGATTTTTTTTGCTGCCCAGATAACAGTCTGAAAGCTTTCTGCAAACCATTGCCAAAATTTCATCATCAGATTAGGATTCATGGCTTTATAAAACGAAGTAATGGTAAATAAGGTGCATTTGTAACTTTTTAGTTGCTCTCCCTGATGAATGCCACAGAAGAATCTGAAAGAAATAGAATATTTTCCCCAGTGAAGGCCAGCTGAGGTTTGCCTGTATTCTCGAGAGCAGTTGTGAAGAAATCCAACCAACTTGAGTGGCACAGGTCAAAAAAATTCTCTTATATTTTGTAAAACCAAATGAAGTCACCAGAGCAGTGCCATTAAAAGCAACCAAGACATGGAGTCATTGAAATGGTTTCCCTTAGATGGCTAGGTTAAGCTCTGTTAAAATTAATCCTTTTTCATGCTGGCAGGTGTAACAAAGAAAACCTTTTTGTATGGAGTCCAAAGAGGGTATTTTACTGTCTCAAAGGAAAGCTGCTTGATATTTCCATGGAGAAAACAGCACAAGTGATTAACAATTTAGATTTCCTATTCTTAAGCTTTGTTTATATAAATATATGGGGGGGATCATTTCTCAATCTCTAAGAGGATTTTCTACAGCCCAATGTAAAGAACTTCAAACTGCCAGAAATGAGATGTTAAAAAAAATAAATATACAAACAGATTGCCTTGATAAATGCCAGTGATTGCAGCCTGAGCTCCACTGCAGTAACATGCTAAGCAGCTGACATTGAAAAGAAACCTGACTAGAGTGCTAGATCCCTAGGACATTTTTTTTTCTCCTCTAAAATAATCTCAAGTCTGTGCATGGTGCCCACAAGAGAGGATCTCTGTAGCCCTTCCTGGCTCTCAGTTCTGACCTACTTCAGGCCAGGCTGTTGCAGAAGGAGCAGATGAGCATCCTCTGAGTTAGGTGCAGTGATGGGCATGTCATTGCTGGGACAGAGGGAGTGCAGAGATCAGATCTTGGACAGAAACATGGGAAGCAACATTAGCTTCACTCTCCTCCACTTCCCTGCTGCCCTTCATCCCTTTCACCCTTCCTCAGAACTAATAATTTTCCTTTCCCCAGTAATGATTTCCACAAAGGGCTGAACCCCTCCTCAAAGCAACAGTGCTAAGGGGTTGTTTTTTCTCCATCAGCTGAAAATATCAACCAAAAGTAGTTTCCATGCCCATACTGCTTTCCTGCTCCCTGGGGCTTTCCCCTCAGCACAGAGGAGAGGATCTATGTGCCTTGTCCTCCAGCTCTCCCCTTGAGGGAGCTGCTGCATTGACCTGCTGCTCTTCACCACTCTCCAGCTGGTTTCAAAGAGCAGGATCCCATTCCCTGGCCATCAGAAGGGCTGCCCCCATTTATGGAGAAGGTAGCCCTAGTGCTGGTTGCTTGCTTGACTGCAAGTTTGTTTTATTTTAATCCTTTATTTCTTTTTTGGCTTTGTCTGAATGCAGAATTCCCCCCACTGCCACCACAACTGCCCTGCTTCACCCGAGAGGAAACCTTGGACTGCTTCAGCCACTCTTGCTAAGCACCAAACACACAGTGAATATTAGTACAGAATTTACACAACCCACCCCTCTCTGTTTCTGGCAGAGATACATAAAGCACGTTTTTTACTTGATGTTCAGTATGATTATTAATACCATTTCTAGCTGGCCCAAAGGAGGAAAACTAAAGAAAGGACAACAGAGCATTTGCAGATGAGAAGCAACAGCCAGGTTCAGGACCCAGAAAGGGTCAGGTTTTTTGCTCACATAAACCCCAGCATGGGTTATAGGATAACTGGGCACTAGCTCTCTACTCCTTCCACACTGAAAGCCATGCCTGGAAGCACAGGGCAAGATGTGCCTACAAAACCAACTTTCACCCACAGGTCCTCTCCATGAAACACCATTTACAGCAGACACGTGCAGGGGAACTATGAGCAGAAACACAGCAGTTTCTATCTTCTCCTGATGATTTTCCACCCACTGACCTCTCTGACTGCATGACCCACGCTCATGACTTCTGCAGACTGCAATGAAAGAAAATGCAAACTCACACTGCACAGAGTCTGGGACTCCTTGAAGCATCTGGGAGAGCCAAGGCCCATCATCCTACACAACCAGCCAACGCAGAGAACCAAAATGCCTTTGTTCTCTTCCTGCATACTGAATTCAGAACTAAGAGGGATAAAACTTTGAATTTCTAGACCTTGGAAAGTTTACCCTTTACACAGGGATGAAGAACTAATAAAGCTGGAAGGAAACAATACATTTTTAAAGCTGACTGAGACTCAGAACATCGGGTTAGGACTGTTCAAACTGCGCTCACTGCCACATCATTTTGACAGTACAGCAGTGTCTCAGCAGGTTGTAATGCAACTCCTTGGTATTTCTAAGTGCACTGGGCCTCCAGGATCACTCTCTGGGAAGAAACGTCAGGGTTGTTATTACAAAGTTGTTTACATTTAATTAAAACAGTCAACTTATCTGAGTTTTCATAAGGTTAATAAACCCAGCAAATTTCTAGAGGGATTATAATTAGAACGTATATGTTCTAATAACTTTCCCCTGTTTCTGCAAGATTTCTATGAAATATTTAAGCACATCAAATATTGAACATGCTCCCTTAATGATCTAAAAGTTTATTTGAGAATGAGTTTTTAGAGTTGAAGAAGTTTATCTGTAAATACTGAAATTCAAAAGAAAACTTGGCACGGGGACAATTTAGCCAGAGGAGCTTGGAAAAATCTGGTGAGTTTTCATTCAGCCTGTCTAGTTTACAGAGAGGTTCTGCAGCCTTTACTGGTTTCACCTCTTCAATAGCTTCAGGTTTTTGAATCCTGCACAATTTCTAGGCAATTTATCAGCCACTGTTGCAGGAACAGCAGCAGTAATATTTCTACACTCTTATGCCATCTCCTCTACTGTAGTCATTATAGGATTCCATGATTTCACCGTGGCCCAGAATAACAGAATGTTAGAAGGAAGGGACCTAGAAGATCATCTAGTCCAACCCGTTGCCAGAGCAGGGTCACCTTGACTAAGTTCCCCAGGAACAGATCCAGGCAGGTCTGGAATGTCTCCAGAGATGGAGACTCCACAACCCCCCTGGGCAGCCCCTTCCAGAGCTCCTCTGAACCGCTGCCTGGACTGACAGAGCTGAGCATCCTGTCCAGATTCATCCTTCCTCCCTACTCAAGATGAGACATGGAAACACCCTGGTCCTCCAGCTGAGAGCTGCTGGGAGGAGGAGAGAGGAAAACAAGGTGGAGTGGGGCTGGGACAAGGCAGATGCCAAGTGGCTCAGGTCCCTGGAGCACAGCAGTGAGTACACTGGCTTCTGCTTCTTGCCCCCAAATCAACCTGTGCTCTTTTCCACCAAGCAGCACTTGCTGCTGATCTCGGCGAGGCAAGGCCCACAGCCAGCTCATGCATTATGTTGCTGATGTTACAGCCTCCAATTTTATAGGAGAAGGCAGCTGGAAGAAGCCTCAGGAGAAATCCAGCTCACCTCTCTGTCATTCTGACAGATGCTCACCCAACTTTTTGGTAAAGCTTTCCAATTTTGAAGGCTCCCTAATCTTCCCAGAAAGTCTTCACTATTCTTGCTAAGCTTTTTCTTTCCTAAAGACTAACCTCCCTTTGCAATTTGAACCTGTGAGCTTTTGGCAAAGCAAACAGTTCATTTTCTCCCTTTTATGTTTTTAGGATTACGTTGTCTTCCCTCAATCTTTTCTTCCCCAAATCATTCATTCATTCAATTCTCCTGTTCCATGTCATGGTTTCTGGATGTCTGACTGTCCTACCTGGCTTCCTCTGGTCCCTCCTCCTGATAATTTGCAATTTCAATTTTCTAGTCAAAGTGACACCCAGCTCACAGTGGTTCTATCAGTAATATGCTTTTGCAACTTGCTAAGGAAAGTACTCTGAAACAATATCAAAACCCCGAGTCAACAGACATGAATATCATTTTCCTCTGGTTCAAAAAAGGCCATTGTTCTGTCAGAGAAGGAAGTCAAACATATTTGATATAATTTGTTATTGATACTTCTGTGGTGTTTGCTTCCACGTGCACATGCAGAGTTTCCTTATTTTTTTTTGTTCTAGTATTTTCTGAGGAAATCAAGTGAAGCTACACTACCTGTGTTATCCTTTTCCTTCTGGAAAAAAACTCACTAGGTTTCCTTCTTTCCAGTAGTTTAGTACTTTCCCCACCATCTGTATATTCTTGGATGTATCCATAACCAGCCCCTATTTAAGTATTCTCTGGAGTTTTTACTTATTGGAAGATGAGGTCTTGCCCTTGTGTCACTGGGATTACCTATGGTGACACTGACCAAGTTGGCACTTCTAGTGAAGAAGTGGCTTAGTGCCAGAGAGCAGTAAGCACTGTAATCTTTGCAACTTCATCTGCTAATAACTTGCCTCTGTTGTGTAACAGGACAGCCATTCTTGGCCATCTTCTTACTGCCCCGGTCATCTGAGGTCCACCAGGTCACTGTTACTGTTCATCACCACTCATCTTTCATTTGGTAAATCTCCACAAATTGTGTTTTTATTGTTTTCTCACACTTAAAATTTACTCCCTGTGTTTGCACTGCACTTGCTGTCTGGGCCTTTCCACCCAGACCTTAACTAACACAAGTCAGCTGAATTTGTCCTATTTTTTTTTTATGTTCATAATTGTAGCACTTGGGCTGAAAAATGTGAGATTAGATTTTATCTGTCACTTAGGTTATCAGGATTCATATGTGAAAAGCAGAATCCTCCTAAAGAGAAAATGTGTCTCTTCTCCTGCCCATCAAGGGCAGTAGATCAGCTAAAGAGAGCACTTAATCAGACACACATAGCAGCTGCCTATGACCTCTTCACATGTCTTTCTGTGCTGGCTGGTTTTTGGGATATAAAGAAGTCCAGCAAAACAGAAATATCATGTCCCATTAGTTTTTTAATTTGCCCTACCCCAGAAGACAGTGTTATAATAATCACAGCCCTGCAGAGCTTGCCCATACCTGCAGCTATCCTGGTGGGGCCACACTCTGGCCACATGCACCCACAGCAGGACCAGTAAGAGACTGAGGCACAGGCACCTCTGAACTGGAATTCTCTTCTCCTTGCATTTTGAGGCAGCAGAAAAGCTCTGCACTGCTCCACAAAAATCTCCTGCATAAGTAAGTCTGTGAAATTTCCTCTTTACATTCCATTATTTCAATGCATTCAGTAGATGCTAAGTGCATTTTATCCCCCCCCCCCACCCCTCCTCCTCAGTTTTATTTTCAGGCCACAATGAAGGATAAACCTATCATGTTTCTGACCCACTAGAAAAGCTGCTTTAGCATTGCAGGAAATGTAATCTGTATGGCCGACATGAAAGTGTTATAAGAAGTGAGCTGCAGAGATTTTGGAAGGTTGTGTCTGAGCCACAACATCCATTCTTCATTGCTAGGCTTTACAAGCTAATATCCTCTTAGCCTAATTTAAAATCATTAATTAAAACTGAGTCTAAACTGATGTGTAATGTAATAAGGACACGAGGTCCCACACTGAAAAAGAAGAGGAGGATTTCAGAGATGGCCATGGATTCAAATTTACTCTGCTTTGCTTTGCTTGAAACAGAAATTTCCTCTACAACACAACCCTAAATTAGTAGATTCCTCAGATTTGTGCACATTTTGGTTGAAAATTAATAATGATTATGAAGGAACTAGGAAGCAGGCAGGCAGCTAGCAAGGGTTTTGGTGGGGTTTTGGTTTTTTTTTTGGAGCAAATGCTAAACACCATCTCTGTATTCCTTGGTCCTCCAGTGCACTGGGTATATCACATCAACGCAGTAAGGCAAATCTGTTGAAATCAGTTGGAAATCCTGACTAGCACAATATGAGCTGTTGCTGCAGTGTAAGAAGTTCTTCATCTCAGCAAGTGATACGCTACAACAGGTTTTGTGAAGCGAATTCATTTTCTCTCCCCTGCATGCTGGGGTGGAGGTGGGGAGGAGGATGGGGAACAGGGAGTAGAAAAGATGGTAGAACTGCAGGGGAAAGAAGTGACCGTTTCTTTTTTCTTGATTATTATGATTATTAAATCTCTGCTCGTTTTCAGCGGGTGTAAAAAAAAAATAAATAAAATAGTTAAATTCCCTAATTAAATTATAATTCCAATCTTCAACAATAAAAAGAAATCCTGTAATAATCTATGTGCAGTGCCTGACAGCTGGGCCGTCTGATCCTTGCAGTCTGCTTACAAATTGGTATTAGTGGCACTAATAAAGCTGATTAATGTTGTGACTAGAGACCCACTAACCTGACACTGCCAGCTGGGCTCACAAAGGCTGTCAATCTACATGGCAGCTGTTAAACTACGAGCGCCGTAGCCTTTAATTTACATTTCAGCAACCTCCACACTGTAATGCATTTTAATGGGCAGGAATAAAAACCTCTGGTGACGTGCAGGAATTTCGCAGGATATTGGTGTGTACACATTATATTAGTAAAATACCACTCATCAAAAGACCAGGGAGATAAAGCCAAGTCTTTCCTCGCTCCAAACCTCTAGCAACTCTTGTCATAACTAATGGAATTATTGCAGATTGCCACCGGCTTGGCTTCGGGGCACGTTTGCAGCCAGGCTACCCACCCCTGAAGAGTTATGATAGCTTATTAATTTCCACGGATGGCAATGGCTCTGAAGATGCTATCTGCATCTTAACTGCATTTTCCCACGACTGCTTTGCTTGCAAGTCCTTTGGAAGGTCCCGGAGCAGGTCTCGTCCATCATTCAGGGGCCTTTAGCAAGTCACCCTTCTGACACTTTTTGGAGAGCCCACGGCTGGACCAGGAGCCCAAGCAGCTCATTCCCTTCCCCGTGGGATTTTGGGATGAGAGGATTGCTGCTTTGCCTGTGCTCTAGCTGTGCTGTGTGTAAATTATCTGTAAACAGAGGCTTTTAAAACTAGCAAGCCAGGATCTGCTATAAATATTCCCTCTAACTGATCCACTTACTACTTAAATGCAAAGAGTTTACACCAAGCATACAGCAGAGTCTCTGAATTAAAACGACAAAGAGAAGATGCACAAAGCAAATTTTCCAGGGAGAGTTCATAGGAAATATGGTTTGATTTTTTTGACACTAATAAAAGCACAGGTGATTGTGGTAAATGCTGTTCTGAAAACCTTCTTGCATAGGCTGAATTTCTGGTCAGCATTTCCTCAGGGCAGATTTTTTGGTAGATTTTTATTATTATTTCCAATTCTTTAATCATTGACTGTTTTGTTCCCAAAACGCCCAAGAAAGACCTTTGGGTCTTTCACCTTTCCGTTGTGACATTTTGGCAACTTTCAAAATCTAGGATATTTTCTTTTTAGGATTTTTTTTGGGGTGGAAAGTTAGATAGAAAATAAATGACAGAGGAAAAGATGGTGGGAAAGGAAAAAGAAAATAGGTCCAGCATGCTCCCTTTTCTAAAAAGCTTGTTGTAAGTACAAGGATATCACAAACACTCAAATATTACATTCCTAAGTAGGCTGTGATTATAAACTAAATATCTCTACCTGAGGAAATCAATCTCTTTGCTATCAACAAGAGATTTCCTTCCCTTTCAGGTCCCAGAGAGCTGATGAGCATGTATCTATTTCTGAAAAAAAAAAATCAGAGTTAAGCAAATTGTAAAGAACTTTATGCTGCAATTCAGTAGGTGAGCTAAGATTTAACCCCAGGTCTATCAACTCCTGTTTTTTTGTAACCTGACAAATCTTATGTTCTCAAACAATGAAGCACAGACTTTTGTTGGGGGATTTTTTTGTACAGTCTTTTGAGGACAGGGACAAAAGAGCAGAGAAGTAAGGATATGGTGGGAGCTGGGTTAGCTTTTGACTGCACAGCAAAGGTTATGCATCTTGGTTTGCTGCTGTTACTTCCAGCTCACCCAGTATCAAGTTTAAAGGCAAGAGGACATGAAAGGAGCAGTGTTTGTACACTGCTTTGAGTAAAAAAATGAAGGTACCCTCTTGTCAGCTCCTGTCCCTGCTTTGCCATTTCACAGAAAACACTGTGGAGGGGTTTTTTTTGGTGTAAGTTTACTGGCTTAAATAGAATTTCTCATCTTGTGTAATATTAATAAAACAAATGTGAGGAAAAAGCTACTAGAAACTGTTGGCAGAATAGGTCAAATTGTACTCAACTAGCAGGCTGGGTTTCATTAATTCCTAAATTGCAAGGTCTTGTAACTTACTTGGGTTCCTGTCAACTGGTGCTCTCAGGCATATACACTCATTTATACCATACCCAGTCCTAACACAACTTTTCTCTCAGTGGTTTTGGCCAAAATGTTGCCCATAGCTGCCTCCCAGCAGGTCTCAGAGATGTCCCTGAATAAGCAAAAGAGTCTTTTCCTCACGAGAGTCTCATGTAAGCCACAGCAAAATGTGTTTGTCCTGGGCTGATGTGATGTGTGATGCTTTCACAATACAGGTTTGTTGTCAGTGCTTAGTACTGAGAGATCATTTCAAGCCCTGGAATGATCAAACCTTTCCAGCAGTCCAGCTCTGATTCCCAGCATAGGAAAACCAGAGTGAGTGTGGAAATGTAAAACTCCCCTTTCCCCAAAACTTGTTCAAACCAAGAAGACAATTAACAGACATTATAACTATTGCAGTGTCATTAAGTCCCAACATTTTTTTTCTCCATCAGCTGGGGAGGGGGCACAGAGGACACACACAATACAATCTGCTAACACTGCTAAAATGTGAGGCCAAGAAAAAAAAAAAAGAGGAAAATCCAAGACTAACATCTCAAACGGGATCTATTAGAAGTGGAGAGAACCATGAAATCACTGGCTTATTTTTCTAATTTCCATCAGATAACAGGATTCAAAGGATTGTATAAATGCCAAGATAGATTAGATACAATAGATAGAATCAATTGTTTGCTCAGACCTTGCTACAAACATGCCAGGCAAATGCATATGTAGTCCTATATGGACTACATGCAGCAAGATGTAAATGCCCAACATGAATAGCTCAGGGCTGATGACATCTTTAGCCTGCAATCTTTACATGACATTTCCTTTCTCTTTTCCCCATTTCATAACACTGCATTAGGTAGAATTAGGAAGAAACCACCTACCTCTGGATTTTTTTTTGGATAGCAAGAACAAAAGTGAGGTTGAGCCTTTCAGTACAAATCTAAGTGGAGTTACTTTAGATGGTCTCTGACAATTAATAGAAGCACCAGCTCCTAGGATGAATAAACTGTGATTTGGTCTAGGAAGCTTCTTTAAGAAATGTCTTCTGCCTGTAAAAAGAAATTTTTAACTGGGCACTGACTCTTGCATTAGAAGTTAAAGCAGTGAGCTTCACCTTGTCAAATCAAACTGTCTTCTGCTATTAACAGAAGCATCTTGTCTTCACATACCCACTCAAAGGTTTCACTGAGAGAAGAGCTTACACACAACATTTCTCCTTTCCCAGTTTAATTTTCATGAGTTCCTACTGATAGGGGTCAAGTGAAATAACATTTCATAAGCAGAAGTTTATGACTAGGTTTTCTTGCCAGAACAGAATGGCATCTGTTCCTATGCATGTTTAATTTAAATATTTTTCATGAATGTGGGATGATGGTATAAATATTTGAAATCATCAATATAGTAGACTGCACTATAGCATGGAAAGGCTGCTGCACAGCTGCTGTTAAATTATAGATTTCTTATGCAATGAATACATTTAACTTGTCTTTTGAAGAATTAAAAAATTATGTCTTCTGTCTAAAATATTTTGTCACATCTTTAAGAGATGTTCTTTGTGTGACCCACTGCTTCCAGACAAGTGAAAGAATAGCTCTGTGACCCCATCAGGAGTGACACTTACACGGGGTGAAATGATGGAGCAAGGGCAAGAGCACACTGCTCTTGCTGGGAGTTTCTTCTCTTTGTTACCTTTATTTCCCCTTTCTCCCAGTGAGAATCTGTCCTCCCTAAAAATAGCTCCCAGTTCCTCTGTCTTGGCTTGTGATCTGGTTTTCCAGTTTACATTCTGGAGAACTCTCATCTCCCCAGTGTTGACTTAGAAAAAAAAAAAGAAATAAAACCCAACAGCACAACAACAAAACCCGTTGTTGCCTTCATCCCCATCCCAGGAACATGCTGATGTGCCAGCTTGCATCATCTGTAAAAAATCTGACAACCAAATCTCAGAGGCAGATGAGGCTCTCCCATATGTACGAGTCACTTAAAACAGCCTGGAGAAGTTTGTGTTGAAAGCAACCAAATTCAGGACGTGAGGACAAGAAGGCACTGGGGTGTTCCATGGCTTTGTTCACTCTGCAATCCAGAACCCAGGTGATTTACAGCAAATAAGACACTGGCAGGATTCATGACTTAACAGCAAGAAAAATCAGTGTTTTTCTATGGTCTAACTAATCAGATACCTCTTCCTAACATCAAGAAACAACTCATCACTCTCTTTTTTAAAGCATTTCTTGCAGAACAACTCTTTTCATGGCAGGGTGTGTTTACATGCTGGTACTGTGAACTCCTTGACATCACGGATGTCAATAAAGCCCTTTGGAGTCTCGGCCTCACAAAGCCTGCTGTTACACTTTTTAATTGTTCAGGCTAATTACAAGTTATGCCACGGCCCCATGATATTCCTTTTGATGACTATTTGTTAACACAAACCACCTCGAGTGCCACTGCAGTGGGAAAGGCAATCCGTGGAGTGCAATGTTATACATATGGTGGCAGAAAGCTTTGTTGGCATGAGCCAGCAGTGGGTGCATTACTCATGAATGGCAAAGCCAGCAGTAAATTAAGAAGGTGCACTCAAGTGAGTATTAGTCACCTAAATACAACCATATGCCACCAGATTTTCTGTTAGGTTTTCATAGAGAGTTGCTTTCTAAAAGTTGGAATTTCTAAATAGCCTCTGAGTTCAGCACCTGACAAAGACCCAAGAACAAACACGAATGCAACTCACCTTGTCCCTTCCAAACTCGAAATCAAGAAGAGTTCACCTACAAATCAAGGTGCTCATCACAAATGTGACTGCTTTACCAGCCATTTCTGGGGTGTAGGAACAGCCATGAAGTCACCCACTTTGCTTCTCTTTGCAAACCTGAGATGACAAAGCAGTTCCCACCTGCTGAGGGAAGACTTGTGTGGCAGGAGCATCTGGAAACCAAGATGAAACCTGAGTTTAGGGAGCCAAGAGGAATATGATCAAAAGATAAGCTTGCAAGAGGGTGGTTTGGCCCATTTAGAGCATCATTATCTAGGAGTTCTCAGTTGCCACGAGTGGCTCAGGGCAGCTTTTGAGCCAGAGCAGCATTATAGAGAGCTGGGTGTTGCTTTAGCTGGGTTATTTTAGCAGTAATTGAATTTGCTGGATACACTGGGTCACACAGAAGCAACACCACTGCAAGGACTATGTGTCAGGCGCATTTTGCTTTTTGCTTTGGCTGCCCTCTGCCATAGCTTAACCCATATGCAAAGCTCCAAGGGAATTCCAGTATCTAGCTACAGCTCTTTATGTGAAGAAGGCATTCCCATAGAGGTTGTGACCATGCAGCCATATGTCCCTGACCTATCTCATGCCCAGAGGGTAGGAAGCTTGAAGGCAGTGCAAGGCAGCTTGCAAAAAAAATGGGGAAAGAATGTGGTTAACACAAGAGCACAGCCTAGGAGAACCTCAGGAACAATGTAAGCCAGGAGCTGAGCAAGGTTTGGGTTATTTTACACTTTACACGTGCAGATCTTGGAAATGGAAAAGCTATTAATTATCCCCTTGTTTTGCTAATAAATGCAAGCAGAATAAGAAGTGTTTACAGACCAAAAGAAAGCAACAGCTCGCTTTCCACTAGGGCTAGTTTTTCAACTAAAATAGAAGTGTTTTGCAAGCCAGCTCTTCCTTTCCCTCTACTTCATGGCTATTTCTATACATACTTTAACAATCCCAAACTAAACCATTCTCAAATAGGGGAGGGGGGAGAAAAAAAAAAAATAAAAAAGGAAAAGAAAGAAAGGATGGAGTCCTCAGAAAACTGGCAAAGAGCTATTTTGTAAGGAGGGAACCAAGGAAAACATTGGCATAAGGCACAGTTGGAGGGTGTCAAATCCGATGTGGCAGCCCTTTCTTGTGCTGCTATGTGGAATTTGCTTCAAAAGATCAGCAAAATGAAACTCTTCATACCTGAACTAATACAGATCCATGTAAATTGGAGCTCTGATCTTACAGAGCCAGTCACATTGCCAGAGGCTCGAAAAGAATTGTCTTTGTTTTGGTTTTTTTTGTTGTTTTAAAGTCTATGTGAAACCAGATCTCACATACTAATATCTTGATCCAAACCATAGAATTGAATCTTTTCCTGTTCTCCTCACATTTTCAATAGAACTTTCCTCCAGCAAGATCTCATTTTTATCTCCTTCCAAAGAAAGGCTAAAGCAGTAAAAATAGTTTCCCTTCTGGTGGAACGTTCGCCTCTCCACTGAAGTTTCAATAGTGACATGGGGTGTGGGGATAAATAATGATGTAAATAAATAAGATTTGTATTAGATGTTGCTCACTGGATTGGCAGAACTGCAAATGAAAGGCTGTAAATAGTGGGAGCATCTGTAGCAGTGCTAACCAAAGCAGCAGAACTGTTTAAACATGCACGACCACAGGTAAAGTGAATAACAAGCTCAATTTCTTTCCCATCATTTATTGGAAATGAACCTATTCATCTTCTGGAGGACACAGAAATCTGTTCTCTACTACTGACTTTTCATTGTTTTGTCACATATCATCTGAAGTAGGAACCACTGTGGAAAGGGGACTAAACTTGGATTTGTTAACTCTTTCCTATCTGATTCTCCATGGGAATATACTTGGGAGAAGCTGCACTGTTCCAATTAGCCAAATGCATTGATTTTCCTCAGATTTAATGAAGGTATTTAACTGATTTTGGAACGAAGGTGCTTCATATATTTCATGCAAGTTGTTCACGTGAAAATAAACTGGAACAGATTTGCAGCTTCATCATAACACTGCAAGTCTCAGCCAGCCAGAAGATTTGGGAAGCTTAACAAAATGAAATCCAAACTTCCAAGTTTTGGACAGTCGTGCACCAAGATTTAGAAGCATCTGAATATTTTTGATTTTTTTTTAACTGGAAAAATAACAAACCACCAGACTTTTTGTTTTTTAAAGGATTTCCTATGAAGCTTTTTCAGAAGTTATGAATCAGCTCCCAGTCATAATAAACTGTATAAACCCTTTTCTTTCTAATATTGTGCTAACAGGAACAAACACACAAAAGGCCAATCCAACAAGAAAAAAACCCCTATTCTGTTCAATACAATAGTCAAGGCTGTCAGAGATCCCAGAATGATTTTTACCTCTGTTCAGTAAAGCACGTTGTGTTTTACAAACCTGACCTGCAGCAAAATCCACCTCTAACTGCCTTGTAAAATAAACAGCTCTGGCTACAACTGAACTTCTGTTGTGTTTAAGCAAATAAAAGTTTAAAGGCACTAAAGAATGGCTATAAAACCAATTATCCTTAGATCACTTCCATTGCACAGTTTGACTTGAGCAGACCTTTATATCATCCCCATAAATCACTGCTTGCCCCATACACCAGGATTCAGGGGGTTCTCACTTCCATCACTGCTAAAGTTTAATTTGAAGGTCTAATATGGATTTAAAATGCCACATTCCACAAGCACAGCCCGAGGAAAGAGGCTGAAAATCAGCCAAAGGGGCAGAATTCAGATGAGGATGACTTTGCCCCCTTGGTAAATGAGGTTTCCATGACATGACTGGAGGTGGGTCAGATACAGCCCTGATTGAAGTTCTCAGGCTCTGCTGAGCAGTGCTCAGGCAGATGCTCAAGTCCACTTTTCCATAGCAGGCCTCAAGCCAAAACCTACTGAAGTCACTTGGAGACTTTCCACGTTCTGTGAGTGATATTGGAAAAGACCCAGTTGAATATAACTAATGATGTTTTAAATAGAGGGTGCTGCAGGAAGTGAAAAGATTCTGTATTTGTTCTCCTTTGTTTTGGGGTTTAATTTGTTGGGGGGAGGGGGTTTTAGCTTCTTGTCTTCATAAATCAATTTAAATCCAGCAAGAAAAGCCTCATGTCTTACAGGTTTGCCCTAAGATATGACAGAATCATCACCTCAAACAGCTCAGGTAGCATATGTGTGAATTACATTTTTTATCTCTTCACAAACCAAGGCCTGGCACACTTCAATATTTTTTATTTTCTTTTTGGCCACCCAACCTAAAATTCTGAAAAGCTACTTTGATATCAAAATTCCTAGAAGAAAGTCTGAGGTGCTCAGGAAATCTGCTTTGATAAGGACTTTGTAACAAGTGAGAACGTGGCAGTAATACACAAAAAATTATCTATAAATGTAACAGAATTCGGGGGCTTTTTGGGAACCAGGAAATTGTTGATTTTGCAAACAAAACCAACCGAGAATCAGATTGAAAGGGAAAGCAAAATATTGTTGTATTTCTGTTTTCTTATTAAGTTATATTTTGGCAACCCTTGGGGAAATAAAAACTTTGGAATCATTCCATGTGGCAACACTTTTTCCAAGAGTGAAGAATTGCAGGGAATACACAGACATTTTCTGCTTAACAGGCAATGATCCTGTGGATAGGAATGAGAAACAGAAGGAAAAAATCTGTGTATTAAGATCACACGGGATGGAAATTGGAGCCACCAGACAACTTTGCCTCGAGGGATCTTCTAGTTACTACAACCAAGACTATTCTTAACTAGTACAAGGCTTTGTATTTAGTGACTACTTGTCTCTAGTTATGAGACACACTTGAGGTAAAAGAAGCAGCCAGGGAACAAACATTGCTTTATTAAGCACATTTTTAAAATAACTTGCATTTAGAAGAGAAAAGGTTTAGAATTCTCCACGAGGAGAAGAAGAGATGGAGGTCGTAACTCCTGCAAATTTATGGCCGCTTTAATTGAGCTTTTAGCTACCCTGAGATAGCTGCTAATGTGAGCTCCTGAAATCCACATCCAATACCTCTCAGAATGGCTGCACAGAAGCTGACTGCATCCCACTGGTAGGAAGCTTCACTTTTACATATATATATATATATATATAAAGAACAATTTGAGTCTAGAAACTTGAGAATGGGGGAGGTAGGAGAGAGAACCCAAACAGAGAAAGATGCATTTCCCATTGAAATGTTTTGGCTTGGGATTTTTGCAATAAAACTTACAGGCTTTGCTGGAAAGTAGCAGCTTTGAATTTTTCCTTTTGGTTAAAAAAAACCAAAACAGCCAAGATAAAAAATTAGCAAAGCTTTTGAAGGCACTTTTTTTTTTCCACAGCCCTAGTCAGAATGATGTTTGAAGGTTATTGGCCACGATGAATGAACTCAGGTAGCTCAGGTACCCACAGCACATTTCTTACATGGCCAGGGCAAAAGATCTTGTGAAATATCAGAGTGAAGAAAAGTGCTAGAGTTGCTAGAAAAGGGAAAAGAGGCTAGTCTATCACACCTCAGGCAATCTAACATTTCACACTTTTGAGTAAGAGCCAAGAATTTAGCTTCAGCACAGGAGCTTGCTCAAGACCCCTTTACCCTGCCCAGGCTGGTTTTGCTCCACCAGAATTTCTTCATAAATGGAAGCAGGCCAGAGTAAAATCTCAATAATAAAAATAAAAATATTCCACAAGCAGAATCTGTTTGTTTGTTTTCACTGTAAAACAAGTGTCAGTGAACAACCAAGTTGACACAGAGCAGGATAACTCTAAAGAAACAGCCAAGACCTGTTGCTCCACTGAGGGTTTTTCTGCTACTTAATTAGATGGGAGCAAATCTACTCTAGTGAAAATTTCTTATCCCTGAGACCTTACCAGCAAAAAACCTTTTCCCTTGGACAATAGTTCAAGAAATCATTTTGTGTGCACTAGCTACAGCAGTGGCCTGATGTTCCAGCAGCTTCTCACTGCCTGGGCAACTGGGAATTGCACAGAGCAGCCCCAAGATCCCAACCTTCTTCTGCTTCACAGCTGGGGATTAATGGAGCAGGAGCCCAAGAGCCAGCTAGGCTCAGAGCAGAGGTTTCAGCCAAATCCCACCTCCCTGGAGGTACACAACTGCCATGGACCTTTAACCACATTGGCTCAGATCATGGTGTTGGGACACTGGCAAATCCCAGCATCACAAGTAGCAGATGTGGGTTCAGATTTTCAGCTCTTCCCAAGTCTTGGGAAGTTTGGGGGAAACCACTTAATCTTTATACCTCAGGTAAAGAGAATTCTTTCTTTCCCTTCCAATTTATATGGAATCTTTGCACGCTGGCATGGAGATTAGCTGCTCAGATTCTTCTTCTGGGCTTCTGTGGCACCACACAACCAGGACCAAGTGGAACATCTTTGCCCAGAGAAACTTTGTCCAAGTGGAAGCATTTCCCATGGATGGCTTTAACAGGATTTTGGGCAGAGGGAGGGGAGGACGTGGTGCTCTCTGGTGGCAAAGGTGACTCAAGTTCAAGTCCCTGCCCTGATCTGTCAAGTGGGCACCCGAACCCCTGTACATCACCTTAACCCTTGTTTTGCACTTGGTGAAAGAAACTGCCACCATCTCTCTCACAGGTCATCAATTCCTTCATTCACTGCAAGTTTTCTCCCTGGTGGGAAAGGCTACAACCCTGCAGGTTCCAATTTTACAGGACAGTCTTCTCTGGATAAACAACTGTTAGCCTTTCCCGTGCAATCCAGTGCCCAAACATGACTCCAGGCATGAATTTTTTAACATCACTTGCAAACTATGCCAACTAAATGGAAGCAATGCACGTAGCAATATTTGTACAGCCAAGGCATTGGGCTTTCTACTCAAGGTGCTCTGTAAACATAATATGACATGAAGTGCATATATACAGACACTGAAAACTCCACTCAGGACCACCTCTAACAAGCAACACTTTGTCTCAAGAAATCACTTCATCCTTAACACATTCCCAGCTGGTTTTCACTGTAATTTGGTTCACTCCTGAAGACCACCAGAAAGGTTTTCACAGGCCTAATTGGCAGACACTTAATTCTCATTTATTTTTAATAGCAGTTGGCTGTTTGGCTTTTTTTGCCTTTGAAAACTTCCCATCATCTCGCTTCTAAGAAAGGAAAAAATGGTGTTAATCCTTTACAAAAATATTGAAGCAACACTGAGTGGACTCATTTCTCACACGAGCATGCACGGGGTGGGAGGGGGGTGGGCTAGGGGTCTCCAAGTGTGAAACACAGATTCCTACACACTGGTGCCCAAGGAACAGCAGTAGGGATGGAGTGACACTGGGCAATTCCTAAAGCAAATGCTTTTGCATTTGCACTAGGGTGGGAAGTGGGAAGTATCTGTTTCAGCAAACAGCTCCTGACACCAGTGTCAGAAGCACAGACATGACAGCCCTGTGGAGCACTTGGACTCTCATTTTTCCTCCCCCCCCCCCCATGCACCATTACATTTCCTAAGTGCCTTGCTTATCTTAAGTAGATCACTCAATTGGGTATTTCTTTTGGGTTGAGTTAATTACATGAAAGAGCAAAACAACTTTGATCCAGTTCCTCCAGTAAACACAAGACTGTATTAGAGACATACCTGCCACCAAGATGGATCCCTACACGTGACACCATGGATGGAGAAAACCTTTTGGGAAGTGCAGGATACCAAGGATTAGGGGCCATTTCTGCACCAACACTCCCACCTACCCTACACTGGCTGTTCCCTGGGAAAGCATCCCACAGGGTAATGCATTTACAGCTGTTGTAAGGAAACATCCTTTCCTTACTCTGATTTTCATGCAATCCCAACCCAAACTCCAGAAAACAAGACCAAATGCCTATTTGCTTTCCCTACCCTCTAAAATCATGCAGGTTTTGGAGGCCCTTTCAGTTGGATGCTGCCAAAAAAAAAAAAGCTCCTGAGCTGTCTCCTTCAATCCCAAAGTGCAGGCAGCAAATCTGCACAACTGATGTTCAGATGGTGAGTGAGGTATATTTTTAAAAGGGAAGTGCAGCTGTCCCTCTCTGACGCAAGGTATTTTTCAATTTATGTGGCAAATCCAATATAAAGGTTTATTGTACGGAAGGCAAAAGATCTTAATCAGGAATTAGCCTCTTCTAATGAGGAGAAATAAGCACCAAGGCTGCAAGAATTATTTCTAAGAGATAAGAATGTAATTGCCTAATGTGACTAATAATCTGATAAGAGCCTGTTTTATCTGATTTAACCCACGGAACTGCTGCTAATGTACAGAATTTAAAGTAATCCCCAAGGAATTCCTCTTATCACAAATGGGATTGCAGAATGATAAAAAGATTCATTGTTGGAGTATTTGCTCTGGACACTTCTGTTCAAAGGAAGCAGAGTTTCAACAGCTTGAAGTAATTGCAGCATTTGCTCAAAGATGGGATCATTTCTACTGCACTTGAATTTCTGACGACAAAGTGAATATTCTGACTGTGAGCTGATGGTAAATTATACAACCCTATTTCATTTATAGCCTGGATATCATCTGATGCTATTCCAGGGAAACAAACACATGCTCCAGTCCCTGTAAAAAACAAATGTTTTCTCGTGTGAAAAGGTTTTCTAGTGTATTTTTGCATCTTGACAGAAATTAATATAATTTGAAAGCTATAGTGACACTAACACACTATCATTATCCAAAATCATGCTCAGTTCTAATCCTGCCATATAATGACTTTAATCCTAATGGGCATAATCATATCTGCTGTAGAACTAGATACATGACAATCACAGAATTTAGTGATATTATTATACCAAAGAATAGCAGCTGTTGATTTGCCAGTATTAACAAGTAGCAATCTTGTGATAACTCATTGCTCCAACAACTAATCAGAAAAGGGCTGAAAATTTGGCATTTTGGTCCAGTAATTACATCTTTCTGATGCTACAGTTTGTAATTTGCATGATTTTGACTGTTGCACTTCCCAGGAATTTTCCCTGCATTCAGTACAAAGACTCATGGCTGGCTCTATAGCCAATGTTGTTATTGTCTGTTTATACCTAACCCTGCATTCAGCAGAATGTTCAGAAGAAAGAGAAATGTAAATATACAGATTAACTGTGGGGGATATAAACCAGAGTTAAATCTGAAAAAGAAAAAAAAAAAGACTTATTAAATGAAAGGCCCTTACCTCATAGCTGTGTGCTCACAACTGTGTGGGAAAACAGTCCCTTTTGGGGAAAACAAAACCAAAACTCTCCTACCCTAAATCCGTGGAGACTCCTCTGCATGGCTTTTTATAATCTTAAAGCAAGAAAAAGAGATCAAAAGGGGAATGAGGGGACTGTGAAGTCCATAGATGGGATGAAAACACTCTGTTTCACAAATTAAATAGATATATCACATAGGTGTCTTTGAAGAGGAGTCTGGACTGGGGTTTTTTTGCTCTTTTTAAACAGGATTTTAAGGAATAGTTTTTGAAAGGTATCCTCATGTGTGAGCACAAACACCTTCCTAAAGGCAGGCAGGGCACAGCTGGCACATCTCACACCTCTTCCTCAGCAGGTGCCTGCTGGATGGCACTAGGAGCTGCATCAGGGTCCAGGCAAATTTGTTCCCCTGCACTGGTCTAAGACAGGAATAAGTAACTGGATTTACACTCCACGTCCACAACTGCTTCATCCTCAGTCCACATTTCTCTTCTTCCTCTGAGTTTAGTATTCTTTTCTTCACTCAGCAGTGGATATGAGCTGTTGTAGAGCTTATCAGAGCAGTGTTAAGAGCAGAAGGCAATGCAAGAAGCAAGACACCAGGCAAACATGCCAGGACTGCAGTGAAAGCATGTTCACACACAGTGCAAAAGCATCAACACGGCCAAGTCTCTCCCTCGTAAAGAATGTAAATAGCAAACAGATGAAAGTCTAACTTTCCATGATTCAGTACTATTTATTGTTTGTATTTCTGGTGTCCTCAGAGCTCTCAGCAAGCAGAATTCCCACTACAGTAACACCGAGTAATAAACCATTCCCTCAAAAGTTCTTCATTTAGATCTATATAGAAAAAATGGGTTTAAAATCTAGAGACAATACTTGGAGCAAGGATAGGAGAGATCAGAGCAATGTCTCTTTCAGAAATGGGTTATTTGCTGCTTGGCCAAGAACCACAGAACCCCAGTCTCAGCAAATCCTCAAACATTCCTGTAGGACAGAGCTATGTAAGTGCACAATTAACTGATCTCAGTCATTTACACTTAATCACGATATTAAACTAAGAAACATATCAACAATTTTGCTCTTGTTCTACGTAGCACCAGAGCAGAAGTAGGTAGAATAAACCACACAAACCACCAGACCTGGCAAGGCACCACAAACCTCCTCCAGAGCTGCAACATCCATGGCTGGAGAGCAACTTCTCAACATCTGGCCCAGGGCTGGGGTAGCTGTTCAGCTAATAAACAAGTAAAACCTCTCCATAGAGCTCCACTTTCTGCACAGATAAACTACCCCCAAACCCACAAGTATATGTGATAGTAGAGAACAAAACAACCATCACAGCTTCAAGAACCTTTCTGTAGCTGAGATGAAGCAACTTCTGAGTAATGAGCCCACCATCAGGAACAGGTTGTAGGTGTTTGCACCAACCACAGGCTGGAGATGACCAACACATGTCTAAAAGTTGTTGTTCTTTCCTTTATTGTCAACAGAAATTCAGTAATATCCATACCTTCCTAAGAGTTTATCTGGAATAATTCCATAACAATCCACTTTCTAGAGAGTATCAGACCCACGTCATCGAAGATCTGCAGTCAGATCATCTTAAGAAATGGTACAAAATGCCATTAGTGAAAATCTCTAGATCTACAGAGTCCATAATCATCCAAAATTCATTTTAAAAGAGCCAAGACACAGAGCCAAACCCTGAGGCAACATCATATCTATAATGAGAACTATCACGAGAACCATCTCACCAACCTAGAGATCTTTATTCACTAGGAATCATCTGAATAAGCAGTGTTAATATTATAGTGTTATACTAACCCATTCCAAGTGGATGTCCTATATACAGCAAACCCTGGATATAACCCTGATTATCCAGGGTTGAGAAATTGGTTTCTTGCATGGAAACCAGGCAAGAGAAGTTTGTAGTTAGAGGCCTTGTTAAACCAACTGGTGTAGTTAGATAGAACACGAGCTTTTGGGCATACAAGTCCTCTTCTATTTCTTGTCTGAAATAGAAGCAACAGACTTCAAAGCTAAAAACGAGTTGGGAACAGTTGCTTAGTGTAATTAAGATGAGTATTTATAAGCCCATCTCTAAAATAAAAGGTAGTTGGCACCAGTGAAAGAGGGGATCTTCACAGAGAGGGAAGGGAGGGGAAGGAAAGGGAGCAGAGGGCTGGTGATAGGGTTGTCCCTCAGCAGAAGAAAAGAGGCAGGTAGTTTATGGCCCATGAAACAGAGTTAGGGTGCTGAAGGAAATCCCAGAATGCCATCAAGAAAATTGCTTCTGCAAACCTTGCTGTACAAACCTAACAAAAGATGCTTCTTGCAAACCTTGCTGTACAACCCTAACACACACGCACACACATTTGCTAAAGCAATTTGGAGAAAGGTACACTGTTCCACCCTAACTTTCAGGTTGATTGATAGAATATTTCACTAGCATATTTCTGAAGCCTAAAAAAAAAAAAACCCAAAGAAACTAGAACCAAGAAGCAAAACCACAGATATCCCAAGAGAATGTATTACCTAAGCTATACTTAATGTAAAAAGAGATTACATACTCTAGCATCTTCTGAATTCAAGTGTATCTATATTAGGAAGTGATTACATTAGTGTGTGGATTACTTCACACAGATTGATGCAAGTTTCATGAAAAAAAAATTCTTTAATCAGAAATTATCTTCTTAAAAGCTTTGCCTTCAATTGCACCCTGATATTTACAGAGAATGGGCAGATTTTAAAGGCATCAAAAATAACCAGCAGCAGTCAGTAATAACA